>PVJH01027354.1:0-28806 GCA_004026705.1 Nesogale talazaci | reverse complement strand
AAGTCTATTACAATAATCAATCATTTTGCCATTAGTTTTAATCAATACTTAAGTAGGAATATCAATGTAGATATCAGTATTAGTATCACTTTTTCTGAACTGTTGCAATGTTTCTTATTGAACTTGACCCATTTGTTCTTGTAATTGTGGAGTAAGCTTAATTTAAATATACAACATGTTCATTATTATTGATACATTTGCTATCAGACTGCAGCATAAATCTATTCCTTTTTTTCAACTATCATTCCTTTAAAGGTTAAACTATATATTTTCTCTGTTATTGCTACAAATCAAATTATATTACTTGTAAAAGGACATAGAACTTAGTTTAAATCATAACACTTATGTTTCCTATTCAATTTAAAATCATTTTTAACATGAGCAGCCAGAAGAGTAAAATCAACATTACAGGAAAAGCAACATGCTCATTTTTATACCCAAAAATAAAAAGGAAATTGTGAAAGTGAAGGTTCTGTTCAAGCTGATTGGATTTCTAGTAGCTTGGTAATTAAAAACTAGCAATCTCCCATGATGAGAGCTAATACAGTGTAACCCTCTCCATAATGGGATCTGCTGAATATGGATTCTGTATTTGACTCATTCATCTCTAAGGACTTGAGCCAACAGCCTGACCTAATAGCTATAGATCATGGAAGTCATCAGTGACATAGCATTTCACCTGCCAATCTTGCATGTATTTGCTTTTGCAACCACATGACCCACCTGCCACAGCCACAATCTTGTTATCTCCCTGCCAATCCTGGCTTCACAGTCTTCCACACTATTCCAGTCAGAAGAAGTCTGAAATCCTACTATGGTCTTGAATCTTTTCCTGATGTTTAACTTGCCTACACAAATTGAGAACAAAGGAATCTGTCTGGGAATGAAGTATGGCCACAGTGCTCCTTGAAGGCACTTCATCTCACGTACTTTGGACATGTTGTCAGGAGAGACCAGTTCCTAAAGAGGAACATCTTTCTCAGTAAAGCAATGGGGCAGTGAAACAGGAAAGCCAGTGGCTAGATGAATAAATAAAGTGGTTGAAGAATGGGCTTAAACAAGAACAATCATGAGCATAGTTCAGGACCAGGCAGTGTTGTTCTCTGTTCCAAAAGAGTGGCTATGAGTTAGAACTCACTCAAAAGAACCTAACACAAACTTCTCATGAATTTTATCACAGAAAGGAAGGAACATTTCAATAGCAAGGATGAGAGATTCAAGAGGGGATATTACAATAGATCCAAGTGAAATCAAAAGGATAATTATACGATACTATGAAGGACTGTAAACCAAAGAATTTGAAAACTTGGGAGATGTGGACAAGTTCTTGGAAAAATGACCCCTCCCTGGACTATCCCCGATGGCAGTGAAAAAGCTAAAAAAAACCCATAGAAATATAAGAAATAGACAAAGTTATCAAGTGATGACCAACAAGGTAACAAGTGATTACCTGGACCACAGGGGTTTGCTGGAGAATTCTATCAAGCACTTAGGGAAGAACTGACAACAATCCAATGCAAACTCTTCCAGAACATAGAAAAAGAGGTCAAATTCCAAATTCATTCTACAAAGCTAGTGTAACTCTGATACCCAACCCAGGCAAGGATCCAACAAGAATTGAGAACTATAGACCAATTTCCATAACAAATATTGAAGCAAAAATCCTTAACAAAATACTAGCCAACAAGCTGATCCCCAGTGACACAGTGGTTGTGTGTGGGACTGCAGCCCATAAGGTTGGCAGTTCAAATCCAGCAGCAGCTCTCCAGGAGCAAGGCTGGGCTTCCTGCTCCCACCAGGACAGTGATGCGAAAAGAAAAAAAAATACTAGCCAACAGAATACAAAAGTATATAAAACAAATAGTTCACCATGACTAAGTAGGATTCATACTAGGGATGTTGGAATGGTTTCAACATATGAAAGATTATTAATATTATTCACCACAATGAGATGAAAACTTTAAGAACCACAAGATAATATTGATACATACAGAAAAGCATTTGACAACATCCAACGCTCATTCCAGTTTAAGACACTCAAGAAAAGAGGAATGGAAGGAAAATTCCTCAATATAATCCTAGCTATATATAAAAAACCACCAGCTGACATGGTATTCAGTGGAGAAAAATGAGATCATTTTTTCTGAAAAAGGGGACTAAGCAAGGATGTCCCTTGTCCCCACTCCTAGTTGACATTGTACTGGCAGACCTAGCTAACAATATAAGGCAAAGAGAGAACATCAAACGTTAAAAAAAAAAAAAGAAAAGAAAAGAAAAACATCAAACGTATTCATATGGAAAAGGAAGAAGTAGAACTATAACTATTTGCAGATATATGACTTTATGTATGAAAGATCCTGAGAGTTCCACAAAAGGAGTGCTGGAAGCAATAGAGAAATTTGGAAGAATGGCAGGCCACAAGATCAACAAGCAGAAGTCTATCAGACTACTATACACATCAAACAAGGCCATAGAAGGGGGAATCAAAAAGATTGTACTATTCACAATAGTCAAGCAAAAATTGAAATGTCTAGAGACATACCTGACTAAAAAACAAAGGATCTGTATGTGGAAAACTACAAAGAACTATTAAAAGAAACCAAGGGCGACTTCAACAAATGGAAAAACATCTACACTTATGGATTGGTAGACTCAATATTGTAAAGATGTCAGTTCTACCCAAGACACTATGTCAGTTTAATGCTATCCCAATACAAATTTACACATCTTTCTTCAAAGAATTGGAAAAACAGATTACCAATTTCATATGAAGAGAGAAGAAACCATAAATTAGCAGAGAACTCAAGGACAAAGTTGGAGGGCTTGTTTTACCAGATTTTAGCACCTACTTATTCAGTCACAGTGGTCAAAACAGTGTGGCATTGATATAATAGATATTCATACAAATGGAAAAAGATTGAAAATCTGTAAATAAAATCATCAGCGTACAGGCAACTGATCTTTAATAAGAACTCCAAAATATCAAATGGGAAGCAGATGCCCTCTTCAATTCATGGTTCAGGAAAAAAATGGATACACATCTGCAGACCAATGAAGCAAGACCCTTACTTCACTCCATGAACAAGAATAAACTCAAGGTGGATCACAGACCTAAAGGTAAAACCCCAAACCATTAGTACTATCATTGAGGGAATTGGAACAAATCTGAGAACTTTGACTCAGGGAACACATAGGCTATCAAGATGCAAACACAGAGGAGGTACAAATTGATTAGTGGAATATACTAAAGATAAAATACTTGTGTACATCAAAAAGAATTCACTAAGACAGGAATAAGAAAAACCACAGAATGGAAAAACACCTTTGTTTTCCATGTGTGCAATGACAAATTAGTCAAAAGCACCTAAAAACAGCAATAGCTATACACACACGCATATATACACACACACTTATATGTCATCCACTCTCCCAGTGATTAGTCATTTACTTTACTAAAGTGGTCAGACACCATAGCAATCTGAGCCACTATATATTTTTGGAATTTAATTGCTTTTGTTAGATGCCACCAGGTGTGTCCTGGCTCACAGTAACTTTATGCATAAAAGAACAAAACTCTGTAATACTGACAATTGTTGATATCCTTGACCCAATTATATATAATGCAATTGTTATAGCCATTGTGTCAATCCATTTCATTGGGAGGTCTTCCTCTTTGCTACTGACTCTTCACTTTACCCAGCTTGATATTTTTTTTCCCATCTCTTCAGATGACATGTCCAAAGAATGCGAGTTAAGGTCTCACTATGTTTGCTTCTAAGGAGTATACTGGCTCCACCGCTTCAAACATACTGACCATATTTTCTTGAGTATATTGTCTCAAAATATCAGCTGAGACAACTAATTTTACCACAAAAACTGCATTAAAAATGTGCTGAAAGGGCTGAGCCCCGGTGGCGCAGTGGTTGTGCGCGGGACTGTGGCCCACTGGGATGGAGGTTCGATTCCTGCCCACAGGAGCAAAGGCTAAGCCTCCTACTCCCACCACCAGGGCAGTGATGCCTAAAAAAAAAAAAAAAAAAAATGGCCTATACATGAGTATATATGGTACCTGTCTTTTCAGAAGTCTGTGTTAGGCTGAATTTTCTATAGAAACAAAATCAATGATATCCATATATGTATAAGATAGATATTTATAGCAAGAAATTATTTTGTATCAAGAAACCATGCCAATCCAGCAAACTCAAGTCTATATGTTAGCTTTAACCCTCTTTACACTCACTGTAACTGGCTCTCCTAAATGGAAAGACTGGTAGCTTTGGTTTTATGACACAGAAATTTGAAGTGGGAAGCAGGGACATCATAGGCTAGTGGATGTGGGGACCCATGGATCCAAGTTTGATGTGAAGAGAGATCAATTGCTCCCAGCAAGGAAGGAGGCAACTGGGCAGAGAAAGGGCATTTTCAGTTCAGTGCCTTCATCCCAAAAGTCCATGGAGGCATCATCATCAAGCTGAGAGACCTGAAAGATGGATTGGACTCCACTCCTACATATTCATACAGATGCAAAGTAACATGACATCTAGCTACCCCTCAGTTCCTGACATGCTCACTATTATTTGTTAGCACCATAATTCAAGTGCATCATTCTTTATTCTCTGTCCAGTTTTTCCATTCATGAGAGCTGATTAGAAGTTCCATGGCCTGGGTAAGCTGGATTTGCGTCCCTGAACTGACCTCATTGCTCTTTCACACTTTAAAGAGGCCTGGTACAGAATTGCTCAATGTAATACATTATTTGATTTCCTACAGAAGGTTCCATGAATGTTAATGATGAGGCCAAATGAAATGAAGTCTTTGGCAAAATCAATCTTTTCTCAACCTATCCTGTTTTTATTTATCCACCAATCTATGAGGTTTTTGTTTTGTTTGCATTCAGTTGAATAGAAAAGATGGTTAATTAGCCTCCTTTCAATACTAATGCTGCCTTTTCTGCATAAACCCTGGTTCAGATTCTCAGATTGTTCACTCTGAATGCAGATTGAATATACATTGTGAAAGGATACCACCTTGATGAAAGTACTTCCTGATATTAAAATCATTCAGTAATGTGTTCTTTTGAATGAATGCCTCTTGGATTCTGTTCAGGTTCCACATGAGCCTGATTACATGTTCTGAAATTTTTATTCTTCACAATATTATCCAGAGTTGCTATGAACTGCACAGTCGAATTGCTTTCACTATTCAATATAACACAAGTAACTATTTTGTATCCCCTTTTTTCAGTAAAGATCCAGATCATATCTTCAGTAAAATGCATTGTTTCTGAATCGTGTATGAATTTCTGGCAATTCATGTCCTACTGCATATCCTTATGCATTTTTTTCACCAAAATTTTAATGCTGTGGATGTTCCCACCCATCAAGTTGGGTCACACCCCTAGTGAGTCAATGCAAGACAGAATGAAACACTGCCCAGTCCTGTACCTTCTCTACAATTGTTGCCAGGTTTTAACCCATTAGTGCAGCCGGTCTGCCTCAGGGAGAGTCCATGACCTTGAGGGACTTGGCTGTTTTGCTGCCATGCTACAAAGCACCATGTACTCCTCCATAGATTGGTCTCTCCTGACAACATGTTCAAAGAATGTAAGAGGTAGCCTTACATCCTTGCCTTTAAGGAGCACTCTGGCCATCATTCTTCCAAGACAAATCTGTTTAATGTAGCAGCCCACGGTACTTTCAATATTCTTCTCCAGCACCACAATTCAAATAAATGGATCATCTTCAGTCTTCCTTATTCAATGTTCAACTTCCACATGCACTTGACTTAGATCACGGACACTTTGAGCTTTAAAGTAAATAAAACCCTTGCTTTTCAAGAACTCTTATGTAGTCGATTTTAACAATGAAAGCGTCTTTTGATCTATGAGTTAAAATCGAAGCATGACAGAATCCTTGACAACTTTGGTCTTTCTCCATTTATCCTGGTATGATCTATCGTTCTGGCTGGGAGAATTTTTTGTTTTTGTTTTTTTTTTACATTAAGCTTAATCCATACTGAAGACTGACATTCCTGGTCTTCATGGTCAAGTGCTTCAAGTTCTGCTCATTTTCAGCAAGCAAAGTTGTGACCTCTTGCGTATCAAAGGTCATTAATAAAACTTCCTCCAAGCTTGATGCTGTCTTCTTCTTCATATAAGCCCCCTTCTCTGATGATTTCTTCAGCATAGATTGAATAAGTATCATGAGAAGATACCACCCTGTTGCACACTGTTTCTGGTTTAAAGCATGTTGCATTTCCTTTTTTCTTTGCACAGCTGCCTGTTGATCCATGTGGAAGTTCCACAGTAACACAATGAAGTGTTCTGGAATCCCCAGTCTTCTCAAGAATATCAATCATTTGTTATAATTCATATAGTCAAATATGTTAGTATCATCACTAAAGTACAAGTCACTTTTAGTCATAATATAATTATTTTTCAATCATGAACTCTGCATAGTTAAATTGAATTAGATGTTTATGAAGAAACTGTTAACTCTAAAACAATTTAAAATATTCCTGCTTACAAAAGCTATAAATCTGCTGCTGTATTACATTCAGTGAAGAGGTAACCATTTACATTATTTTTAATTAAAATATGACACTATCACTACATAATCACAGTCTTATTAAAATTATAGGATGGTTAACTCAATAAGAGTTTACAGATGCATATTATATTACTGATGCTTTGGATACTTTCTGTTATCTTAGACTCATTCCTACTGAATGCTAACTTTGAAGCAATATCAAATGAAAATATTGAAAATTAAAACTTCAAGATAAGAAGCTTCTTATAGAAAATGTTACCATACAATTGGGATGGACTCACTAAACATTTTTCCAATAAAATTATCACGTAGAATGTGTTTTTTAATGTACTCTAAATCTTCAGTGATGACATGCTAAGTAAAACTTTATTTCATGGTAATGGCTTTAAGGAAATTTGATTAGTAAGTTATCTTTTGTATGACTTCCACTGCCCCAGAGCAGATATAGGAGTGGTATTCTAGATGTTCATGGAAAAAGTCCATTATCTTTTATTTTCACTCATTCATGAACTTTTCAAAGTCCCCTTGTATATCTTTTATTTTCAAGACATAAAACAACAATTTTCCTCCTCAAAAATGCAAGAGTTCTGAATTCCAGAAAGAATTAAGTAATAAAGACATTTGAATGGATAAACTCTGTAAAAATCAATTTGTCTTACTATATATATGACATTCAATAATTCGGTAAGATGGAAACATTGCTATTTTGCACTTTCTTTAACATTAGAATGCAAAGCCATAATTTTAAAGCACCAATGTTCATAAATGCTACAATTATAATAGATTAGAGCAGAAAATGTACTTTAAAAATTCATCATTGCTGGGCTGAGCCCCGGTGGCATAAGTGGTTGAGTGCAGGACTGCAGCCTGTGGGCTTGGTGGTTCAAATCCAGCAGTGGCTCTCAGGAGAAGCAATCGGTAGAGCCCACAACCACCAGAGGCAGTGATGGCCGCCCCCACACACAAAAAAATAATCATTGTAGTCTGCTAAAACTAAAAAGAAGAAATGATGTGTGTCTTATCTTAAGTAAAGAAAAAAAGGAGTTTGTATTAAATATACAACTGATTGTATTAAATATATAACCTGTCGATCAAAGATGAGTTGTGAACGAAATTGCACCATAATAAAATTATACAGATCTTTGTTTTTTGGAATGAAGATATTTTAGACTTGCTTGCCAGCTTTTAGGGGATATCTACATCTATATATGTGCATGTGTGTCTGTGTGGACATGTGCTACTGTTAAGTCAATTACCATCCCCTCAGCCCATGTGTTGCAGAGTCAGGCAGCATTCTATGGAGTCTTCCAGGCTGAAGCATGTCAGAGCAGATAGTAGACCTTTTTTCACCCTAAAGGACCTATGGGTAAATTTGAACCATCCACCTTTCTGTTTGTAGCAGTGTACTTAACCATTTAAGCCACCTGGATGTTTATTTGCATACCTGTGTACACACATGCACAGAGTGTAAGCCAAATTGATACAAAGTCATAGCTGTAGTAAACAAAATATATCAAACCATGAGCTATTGTTTCTCAAAATATCATCTTTTTATGTTTATGCACTTCTGAGGTCAGCATCCACACAGCTCTAATCCTTTTCTGAGGAATTTCAAGCTCCTTACTTTATACCACTTCAAAATGGCATTCTTCAGCATCCTCAAAGTATTCAAGTTGTGTTCCTTTGAAAAGTTCTGTACTTTGAGAGAACAAATGAAGTCTGAAGGATAAAGATTAGCACTTCCAGGTGGGTGGGTGAGTTAAGGTTTCTCAATGAAATTCTCCCAAGACAACCAAGCTAGTCTCAAAGAATGATTCGGCCTCACTGGGGTGAGCACTCCAAAGCATAATTTCCTTGTTCTTTTTCTTGCTAGTGTAGATTTCAAATTTCTTAAAATACTTTAAACTGTATTTATTTTTACTATGATCCTGTGACTCCTTGATCCTTTGAGAAAATCTCTCAAGATCAGGTCCTGGAAATTATAAAAAATAACAGTCACCATTGCCTTCTGATATCACTATATTGGGTTTCATTGGTCCAAAAGATACCCATGGAAGCTTCTGCTTAATTTGGACCTTTATTTTGAAGATACTCTAAGAAGACTAACCCAAGTGTGTTTCTTAAAGACCTTCTCCTTAGACATCCACAGATCACAGAGATATGTTCAAGCATCTCTTGTTTAGAATGAACTTGAATCAGTATGAATCAATATCCTAGTAGGAGCACATTTTGATCTACCTGCCTCCATGTCCATGTACTGTAGTAATTCGGGGCTGTTGGACCAGTTCCAGTGTACGGTGACCCTATGTATAGCCGAAGGAAACAATGGTCTTTCCTAAACCATCGTCACAGTTGTTATGTTTGAGCTTACTGCTGCACTCACGGTATCAAGCCCTCTTTTTTCTTCTTTCTTGGCACTCCCTAGAACAACCTTTTTCTCCAGGGATTTATCGCTCCTGATAACATGTCCACATAAGCTGAGACATTCTCCTTGCTGGCTTCTAAGGATAAGCCTGGTTATATGCTGTCAAGAAAAATGTGCTTGCTTTTCTGGCAGCCCATGACACTTACTTTAGGTTCATCATCACCATCGCTCAAATGTGTCCATTCTCTTTCAGTCTACTTCATTTTCTGCCCAGCTTTCACGGGCATATAAGATGATTGAAAATACCCGGACTGAGTCAGTCACGCTTTAGTTCCAAAAGTAACCTCTTTAATCTTACCAATATAAAATAATTTGATAAGGAAACGAATGCAGTATGAAAATGTGCATCTCTGGCTATGTGAATAAGACTAAAATACTCTAGGCAGAGTTATAGCCATGAAGACAGTATAATGTTATAAATAGTAATTGACAAAGTAAAATGAACTTAAAATATTTGGGGGTAAAATAGGTCTTGTGTCTAAGAGTTTGCGTTTCTGTGAGATACATGAAATTGGAGGAGTAGGGGAAATTGACAATAAAAAATAATACAAAGAGGGAAAAGCTCAGCATATGCAATTACCTAAACAAAACCTCAATACATATGCTTCCATCAACATGTTTGCATATAACTTATCAAATAAGGTATGGTGTTCGCTTTTAAAAGAAATATGTATTCCATGGTATCAGTTTTCTATGCGATAGTATATGCATTTTATCATTGAACAATAAAAATAATAATCACAAAAAGTAGAAGGCATTAATGAAGATTCCATGCTAAATATGTTTCACTCCATCATAACTTCTTAAAAATAAGTGAATAAAACATTGAACCACGCTTAAATATTAGTTACTGAAACTGATCTGTTTACTGTTCTACGTGAAAAAGAGAATTCTATATAATAAAACCCCTCAGTAATAAAGTGCAATGCTCTCTGAAAATGTTAATTACATTCAGAATGTTTATGATTTTAAAATTGCTTTAAAGAATTTATAGTCATATTCCAGGAAATCTACTTTCAAATATCTAGTTTAATATTGTTCACATTTTTTTATTCAGACAAATTTACATAGATACTAAATTTAAGTGGTTAGATTTCAAGATAGTCATAATATATCATAAAGAGAAATATTTTAATTGAATTTCTCATAAATCTAAAATATAGTTTTATCATCTTGTGTTTTTACCATATCACTGCTTTGAAAATAAAAATTTTGCTACACATAATAATGGTATTAGTCATTATATATTTCCTGACAATGCATTTTTAAATCCTGCAATTAAGCTTTTCCTAGGATTTTTTCAACTTATTTTCTAAGCCTCTCAAAAATATAGAAAATAAATTACCTCATTATAGTATAAAATATGTATATGGAACAGTATGCATAATTCATTACCTAGATTTTCATTGCACATATTCTAAAACTAGGAAATAGTTATTTCTTTCCAGATAGTTTCATATGTTTAACTTCCAGGTAAGCTTCAAGTTTCTTTTGCTTATCTCTTAAGCATAAAATGTGTTATTCATTTTCTTAAACTAAAATTATAAAGATACTGAATTAAAGCTCTAGTTCCTTTAATCTAAGATCTTTTCTACTGGCACTTTTTTTTTTGTTTGTCTGTGGCTATATACTGGAGAATGTCTTAACATGGGACATGTTTTGTAAGTGTTTATGAATCTGAGTATCAGCATCTAAGAAAGGGAATGTGTCTCCCTAGAGAAATATGTTTCAGGGACATGCTTCATCCAAGCTGCTGTTTTCAATTATATTGAGTAGGGTCTTTCTCACCAAAATATTGTTTTTTCTATAATCTAAGGAACCACAATCATCAGCCCCTTCACTCAAAGGAATAGTATAGTTCATGAAAGGGACATGTGGATATTTTTTATCATAAGGTGGCCCAGGAAAATACTGAAGCATTTGGTTGTCCTAAATAAATGTTTCAAGCAATGTCTCACAGCACTATATTAAAGAAAGCAAAATTACTTTTTTTCCTCTCAATACAAAACAGTGAAGAGAATATTAATACATAATATAAGAATTTAATATTCCCTGGGCTAATGTGGTCATGCTGAATGATGTTACATGGAAGTGTGTCTAAATGTTAATACCCCATCTTTTCACCTTAGCGATAATCAGTAATAACCACAAGAAAAATCCAAACTCATTACCCATGTCATATCCCATTTTTGTGGACCACAAGCATTTCTTGCTTTATTTGGGTATTTGATTTTCTCTATGGATCATCAAACATTGTATGATGCATTATATTATGTACACAGGGAGGCAGCTTGGCTTGGGAGTAGAGTTACCCAGTGAGACAGATATTCTGTCTTTATACTCTGTCCTGAGAAATAATGGATGGCCATGCTGCTTGCTGTCCCTCTGATTTCAGTTACAGAACGATACCTTTGTCTCCAGCAACCTAAGCAGCCAACAGCTGCTCTGCTCTTCCTTCTCAACAGAGAATATCATCCCATACCTGAAATGACATTCACGGAAGTGAGTGATGTTGCAGATCAGTCTGCCTTCCGAGATGTTGATGGACCATTAATGAAGGTAGAGAAAACTCCCCAGGGGTGAAAATATGGAAGTCTAGGGGGTTGTTTTGCTGGCTGCTAACCTGAGATGTATGTCAAGAGCAGCCCCACTGCCGATGAGAAGGGTCAGCAAACAGGTTAGGAAGGTGGCAAACTGCTCAGACCAGAGTCACAATGTCAATGCTAGAAAAATAGGACTCAAAGCAACCATGTAGGCAGAGAAGAGCTTCTCCACAGGGCATTGAAGGTCCTAATCTGTAGAGAATAAGATGGCCACCTCTTTCTCCCACAGAAAGGATATAGGAGGTGAATATGCTGATCATTTGATTAGCAGCCTAATGAACAACTGTACCATCAGAGCTCCTTGGCTTCTGTGACACACACACTAAGTAAGGATAGATTTAAAGAACAGAAACTTTTATTCTCAGAATTCAGGAGCTTAGAAATATTACAGCTTGCCAAATGAAATATTTCAATAAGCTATTAAAGCACTGGAAATATTATCATCTGTGACAAAAATATTGACAGATACCACTGGAAGAAATCAAATCTTGTGTCATATTCCAAATGAAGGTGATACACTAAATTGAGGGGATTATTGAACAATATGATTAATAAAACATGCAAATAAAATTTTGTTGAATATAATACCCAAATATTTCCAAAAGTACCTTGATAAAAAGTAGCAAGAAATTCAAGAAAGAGAAGAAAAGGCTGTGGTATGGGAGATATCATTCCTGAAATCAGATGGCTCTTGGCTAAAAGTAAAGAATACCAAAAAAGATGTTTTTCTGTGTTCTTTTGACTGAAAAAGTACTCAAATGTGTGGGTCATCAAAAATTGTGGATAATATTGTGAAAATGGAAATTCCAGAATACTTAATGTCTTCATATGGAACATGAACATGAGACCAAGAAATTGTCTTTCACATAAATGAGGAGATATCATCTGGTTTAAAAGGTAAGGGTATGTAATGGCTAAATCTGTGTGCTGAGAGAATGATCTGAAAAGAGAACATATTAAGAAATAGTGCATCAGGTTTGGAGGAAGGCTCGCCCATAATTATGCTGTGCAGGTTACACAACTTACCTGCTGACAGGAGGACATGAGACACTTACTGCTGAAGATCAAAGATGGCAACTTTCAGTATGAATTGCAATTCAATGTAAGGCAACAACCATTCTCAAATAGACCAATAGGCAACATTGTCATGGATTTCCAAAAATATGGAAATTGTGAAGGATTTCATTTTATTTGGAACTACTATCAATATCATAGAGGCAGCATTCACAAAACCGAAGAAGAATTGGAAAAATCAAAGCACTGGGAAAATCTGCCACAAAAATGTATTTAAAATGTTACAAAGCAAAGATGTAACTTTAAGGAAGTTAACCTTAATAAGTTATAACATTTTCAGTCTCCTCATGTGCAGATAAGTGCTAGAAAATGAGTAAAGAAGACCAGAGAAAAAGTCACACATTTTATTTATGATTTGGAGAAAAACTATTGAAAGGATCATAGACAGCCAGAAGAGCAAATTCACCCTGAAAGCAGCCAATTCAAGAGCTCCTGAGAAACGACCTTGAGAAAGTGGTGCCTACAAAAGGAGAGAGTGAGCCCAAGCAACAATTGCGAGGGTAACACAGGTCGCGACGTGTTTCCTTCAGTTGCACACAGATTGCAGCAGTGTGGGAATGGACTCAAGGAAACTTAGCAACAGTTCTATCTTTAGCTGACTCAAGAACATGCTGGCTACCTCTGCATATCTCTGTGTCCCATAATCGGTGCTTGCTTTGATAGTCTCTTGTTACAGAGATTCTACTAATGATCTGACTTTTGAATTCATGGGGGCTTTATTTGTTTTTTTAACGGTTTTACTCACATATAATTCACATATCATCACTTTCAGTAGTCCATCCCATAAGAAAAGAGTTATGTAATTGTGACAGTCACCTAAACCTGTGTCAATTTGAGGATTACGAGTGGAGGAGTGAAGTCTAGCCTGTCAATCTGGAGATAGCCAGTGAAACCTCTGTGTGGGCATGGCCTTCTCCTGAGAATTCTGGGAAATGTGATTGTATCTCCCCTTTGAAGGTGAGAGAGCCACTACTCAGTTCCTTGGAAAGGCTCAACTGGACTGGCCTGGGGTGGTTACACAGCCACGGGACACCCAAGACTCTGCGCCCAATGGACTGTGATTATCCTGGTGTCATACATGTGTTTTGTGAGTCTGAAGAGGACTTATGGATTAGTTATGGACATATGGGCTAATATAGGATTTATGACTTTGGACTGACTGGGCTGGGATGTTTTCTCCATGCTCAATTGCTCTTGTATGTAAATCTCTTTCTTATAAACGTATGTGTGCTTATGAATTTGTTTCTGTAGTCTACAAGTACTAACACAATTATCAATACCCAATCAGTTTTAGACTTTTCTTCTTTCTTCTGCTCATCGTTTTTCTCTATTTCCCACCAACTTCCACTAACATTCTCCTAGGAAGTTATATAGCCTGTAGTTCATATACATGAGAACACATGAAATCAAAACAAACAAACAAAAGAACCTAACAAAGACAGAAATATAGTAAAACCTCAATTGAAAAGAAAGCAGAAAATATTAAAAATGGTTTCAAATATACATTTGATTAAAAAGGAGATTAAGTAATAAGGTGTCACATAAATACATGTGCCCTAATCCACTGTTAAATAAATTCTGTCTGATAGCCTGCTGATTCCAATCTCTGGTTAATACCCCGAGGGAATTAATTTGAGGGTTAATGAACTTGGGACCCCTAAAAATGGATGTGGAACTTTCACTGTCATCTATTCCCTTTTGCAAAACCAGAATTTAAGCTCTCATAATATTTCCTCACAGAGATTTGGATTTTATTATTAGCAAACTTTGGATCACACAGATTTATGTGTTTTTACCAGGCAATTTATCTTTTCAGTGAATTGCAATAAGATAGGTGACGGTGAATAAGGACTAGAGAAGACGCCTGGCTACAGGTATTCTTCAGCTCTTTACAGAGTTAGTCACATCAAGTTACTCCGAGAGAGCTGGGTTACAAATGAACATGTACAAGAAGGAGAGCTATAGGACAGCCCAATTTCATTTCCTTTCAGGCCCTCCTTATTTATCAGTAAGTGGAAGGTAAAGATTACTTGTAAAAATTCATTTTCACAAAATTTCCAGTTTTAATAATGAGAAAACATGAGATTACTTCAAAAAGTTTATGGAAAGATTCTTTTAATTCCATTATTTCACAAACTTTTTAGCATACTCCTTTCATATATGTATATGAACTATCATATACAAATTGTTTAATCTTGATAATTCTGTATATTTGCTACATATTCCCACACTTGCACTTGAAACTATTGCACAATGGAAAAATTAATAACATTATCTGTATTGGTAATATATATATCTTACTTATGATGGAATTAAATGTTACAGAAAAGTAGCAATACTAAGGAAAGAGTGTGCAAGGAAGGAAAATATTTTTATTTGAATCCATTTAATGGAATTTTCCTGTCTTTTGTATAAAAGACTTCATATGCTTATATTCCATTGGATTCCGTACTTTATTCATCAAGCTATATTATTTATAACATATTTGAATATGCTCTATATTATATCCAGCTATATTATTTCTAACATACTTGAATCTAATCTACTGTAATTTGATAAAATTTTATCAATTACAGTAGATTAGATTCGTGTGGTCACAATGCATTAATGATAAGAGTAAGCTTACTTTATTTCTTCTCTGAGACTCCAGGCAGTTCTGGTGAGCTAATGCTCACTCGTAGCCAGTCCACAGGTCTTCTGGGACCATGAAATTTATGGATGCAGACCGCCATGTCTTTGTCCTTTGGGGCAACTGATGGGAGTTCAAACCACTAATCTTTCAGTTAGCAGTCTACCGCTTCACCACGTCACCAGTTGACAAAAATATATTTTGGCTTCAATATTCATTTCTATTGTTATTCTCCCTCTACTGGGCCACAATAAAATACTATATAAAAAGTCACAATATTTCTCTTTGATCAATGAGATGTCTCCTTTTTCCAACCACAGTCTTTTTATCAGGCTCTGCCTCCCAGGAACGTAAACACATGGATGCTTCTATTGTGCTATTTTTCTTCATTAAATAGTTCATTCTCTGACAGCACAAGAGAATAAATTGATTTTTTTATCAAAGGGTGGTATCATTGCTGCTACACACACAACATGCTAACTCTTCATACCCGTCTATGCTCAGTGGGATAGAGTAAAAAACAATCCTAATGTCGATTTTTCTGCTGTCACACCAAGTGCTTTACGGCTGCATTTTTCTCTAGCAATACAGATATTCTCATAGATCTCTCTAACTGGTGCTAGAGTGCTAGATTCTTTCTCTTCATTTCAATCTCTCTAATCCCATGAAGCATGAAACCATAGGTTCTAGTACTATAATTTGTAAATTTAATTAATATGTTCCTCTTTTCTGTTTTAATTTAATCATCCTGAATGATGCCTGCTAGCTGTTTTGAAAACTTTTCTAAAATTATCTGATCTGTTATCTGCTTTTTTCATTTATATTAAAGTAGTATCTGAGAAAACGGAGTTTAATAACAGTCAAGTACCACTAAGACTTCTTCATGTTATTCATTATGGATGCTTACTATGATTCAGAAATAATATTGCATGGAAATGCAACTATTATATTCTATAATGAGAAAATGGTCAAATGATGAAATCAATACATGTACTGTGCATATTTTTGAATTATATCAAATTTTTAGAGTGACCTCTAGAGCATTTAGTAGATAATGCAGCTCACTTTAAAGAGACAGTAAACGGTCATTTAAAAAAACAAAATTTGAATAAAGAAAAATGTGAGGGAAAATCATGGTATAATGGATAATTCTTCAGAATGAATTAGCTGTTTGGAAAATAATTTAATCAGTTCAATTTTCAAATGAAACAGAAAATATAGAATAGTGTGCTAGGATGTAAGAGTAAACCCTTTATAACCAATATAGCTATATGGTAATCACACTCCCAATATTTCAATTTTCTTCATTATAGATAATGTTTGGCTGGGTTGTAGTGACACTCATATGCATGTTAGAAAGAGCTTTATATGCAGAAGTAATTATATGTCATGAAAGCATACCACTCCAGCTCAAGGTCCTGTTTGATGTTAGTTCATAAATCCCTCTTACAACTCATGTAGCTGCAGGCCAGTGACTTCGAAAAGTGAAATAGGTAGCAGGATGATCACAGGCTGGTGGGTCCAGAGTGAATTGGGTCCAACATCCATGGTAACATGGCAAGTTGCGGACAGCTTTCAGGGTCAGTTGACACACATGGACCACAGAGTCCCAGCAGATAAATAGACAAAATGGAAGAGTGAGAGAAAACCTATCTTGCTCTTATGCAAAATGCTAATTACTGACATGAACGGCATGTCATGAATCTAGGGCTTGATTGACAAGTTTGACCCCACCTCAGAGAGGAGTGTCTAGTTGACATAATATCATCCTAATACTACATGATTAAATAAGATATTTAACATTCTATTACTCTGTTTTCAGATCAAAAACAAGGAAAACTAAAATTGAGCTTATAACACATGATAATAATCCTATAATATTATAAAGTGGCTAGAAGAATTAAACAAGGAAACCTGGTAGTATAGAGGTTAGAATATTAGGTTGCTAATCAAAAGGCCTGGATTACACTTACAAGCTACTCCATGGGAAGAAGAAATGAAGGTCTCTCTCTATAAAGATTTACCGTGCTGGAAAACTTATGAGGCAAGTTCAGCTCTGCCCTGTTGGGTCACTGTAAGTCAAAAATTCTTATGGCGATGAATTTTTTAGGACAATTTCAGGGATATAAGTTATAGGTAAGCTGACTTCATGAAATTTATGTTTAATATATTTATTATGTGAATAACCTTTTAAATATCCAATCATATATTTATATGAAATAAATCCCCCAAAACTGGCATTCAGATACTGTGTCTGGTGATTTTGCATGCCATTCTATCCATGGGCTACATTAGTCCTCTAGACTAATTATTCCCTTCTTCTTCTGTTCTCCTCATTTTTCACTCCAGATGTGGAGAGACCAATCGTTACAAGTTAGGTAGGCATTCTCAAGTTGTTGTTTTTTTTTTGAGGGGGGGGAGGGGAAGGCATCACTGCCTTCTGGTGGTCGTGGGAGCTACCTAGCCTTTCTCCCAGAGAGTCGCTGTTGGATTTGAACCACCAAGCCAATGGGTCACAGTCCCTCACTCAACCACTATGCCATCGGGGCTCAGCCCTTCTCAAGCTTTTAAGATCCTAGATGCTACATACCAAAGTAGAAAGTGTAACATTTGTGGACTATATTATGCCAATTGACTTTTTTTTTTTTTTTGCCAATTGATTTTTAATATCATGGTTCCCCCCAGGTCTAGTAATTCATTCAATCATTCAAATTCATTCAAATTCATTCAGTTTGATAATGACAAAATTTGATAATGACAAAAAGGGTCACATCCCATTGTCCTCTGAAATTTGTCTGAGATAAAATATGGTAAGAGTACTTATTGGAGTCAAGGATAACAAGATTTTGTCTCATGTAATAAGAAGACATTGTAAGGAGAGTCCAGGCCTTGGAAAAAGACATCCATGCTTGGTAAAAGACAAGGACAGCAAAACAAAGGAAGACCCGTGGTGAGCTGGATTTATGGAGTAGCTGTGTGGCGGTCATGTGCTTATGTTAATTTCATGATTGAGATGTAGGGGTGGAGTCCAGCCTGTTAATCTGGAGATAGCCATTGAGTAGTCAATGAAGCCTCCGTGTGGGCATGGCTTTCTCCTGAGACTTCTGGGACAGCTCGCAACATTTCTCTTGTGGAGATGAGACACTGTCTCCCCAGTTGTTGGGAGTTACTCTCAGAGACAACGAGCTATGAACAAGACAAGGTGGCAATGTTCAAAGAGCTGAAGGAGCCGGAGGAGAAGCCACATGGATTTACCCTAATGGAGCCAGACCTGTGAAGCTGGAGAGGTCATGTGGAGACCCCTGCCAGCGATGAGTTGCTCCTACCACCACTGGATGCTGTTGATGGACCCTGAGCCCTGGAAGCGAGGAGCCACGAGGGGACCCATGCCAGCACCAGGACTGTGCACCCACTGGCCTGTGACTTCATGAGTCGGAATGAGACTTTATAGACTGGTATCGGGGATATGGGCTAATATCGGACTTGTGACTTTGTACTGGACTGGATTGGGATACTTTCTTAATGTCCTATTCCTCTTATATATGGATCATACCCTATATATATGCATGTCTATGAATTGTTTCTCTAGTTACCCAGACTAACATAGGCTGCAACATAGCTCAAGATTAGAAATGATTGTGAGACTAGTCAATGATCAGGCAGCGTTTCCTTCTGTTGTGCATAGGCTTGCTCTAGGTAGGCACACACTCAATGACACTAAACCAGAACAAGCTTTACTGTGCTTATGGAGATGACTGTAAATAGGTAAATACTTATGTAGAAATGTTCTCTTTCAAAAATATCAAACGGATATGCGTTAAAACTCAGATGGAATGAATCAAAAGACTAAAATAACCAAGACTTCACTGCCATTTGAATTGACCCTGCCTGATAGTGCTTAATGAAAACCTTCCTCTCTTAAGATGTATCTTAGATTTCATCAGAAAAGCAAATTGAACATTATGTATAATAATAAAAAGATTACAAGTGTAGGAAGAATTCTTGGATTTAATTGTTTGAAAGATTTGTGGGAAGCATATGTGAACATGAATTTCATTTTACTCAAAGAAAGTTATGTAAATTGTACTCCTGACATTTTTTGAAGTGAAGTAATTGAAAATCTACCCAGCAAAAATCTTTCCTTTTCATATCTTACAGAAATTCTGTGACATGTACATATATATTTATGCACACATTTATCCACGTGAAGATGAACTTAAAGTTGAGTTTCATACATTAATGATATGAATTTTGCCGAAATAATCCTGTTTTTCACAGGTTGGCTCTTATTTAAAAGAACTTTTCTTGTTTTTATATGTAAAATAATTAAATAACTTCTAATACCAAAGATTGGAAAACTTTTCCTTTTTATATAAAGCCAAAATATGTTAAAATGTTTAAACTATTTTGAGAACATGAAACCTTATTTTGTGCTTTTCAATGAAAATAGTGAACTAAAATTTTATTTTAAATCACTTCCCAAAAGAACCATTGTCCCAATACTTAAATGTCTGTCTGTTGACTCTTTGGCTTACACACCCTCCTCTTTTTCCGTCACTTTAAGTATGATGGTGGGAAGCGTGGAGCATGTCTCAAGCACTAGGCACATCGTTAAAAAAATACTAGAGAACCAATCTTTTGGTTGACTCTGAATAAAGAGATCTCCTTTGGGTGAGGCTAATAGCATGTATCTTTTTTGTATTACGGCAAAGAATATATGATTTAGACTTGCTGTGTAAATTTGATAGTTAAGTGAGGGCAGGCCACTATCCAGGATAGTTAGGTATCTGAGTCCTTATATGTCATAGTTCCTACATGCTTACAGACAGGTTCACACAGACTTAGCAGCACTAAAACACCAAAAGAGTTACAAGAAAAAATTAATCACTGCATTTATTAAATGTATTACTTATTTTAAAATATTGAAATAATTTGTCTAATGTTTTTACCTGAATGGAGTAAAACTGGTGGTTTGCAAATTGATTAAAACTCCATTGTTTCAGTGAGTATGAATTCAACCCAATATTATTTCTGACAATTCTTTCAGTAGGCAGTCAGCAAACATTTACGGACCCCCCCCTTCTGTGCATGAATCTTTATTCTCTGTGCTGTTTCCAATTATGAACAAAAGAGACAAAACCTTTAGTAACAAGGATGTTATTAATATGGAATCAAATGAGGAATAAAGGTTAAAAATAAAGTGAAATATGCAAAGTGAATAAATAGTACTGCTAGTCTTACTTGGGATTTTGTTTATATTTGTACAGGTTTATTCCAAACAAATGATGTTTAAACATACCTGCAATCAGTGTATGGCTGCAAATAAGTTCTCTCAGTAATAGACTTACCAGAGCCTCTTTAGAATGCAAATTCACTGGATAGTTTTGAGTCATGGCTTGATTTGCCTTGCCAAAATCATCCTGGCAACAGGGATATATATATATATATATATATATACACACACACACATATATATATACACACACATATACATATATATAGTGGTTTGCATTAAAGTTATGCAAAATGCAAAATGTGGCAAGGGGCTAATTTCACCATCATAGATAGTCAACTTAAATAATAAATGAAGTATAAATAATCTACTTAATTTCAATACTATTAAAGTTCAGAGACATAATCATGATTTCCATAAATCCTTCCATGAGTACACAGTATAAGAATACTTACTCTACTTCTGTACTAGAAAATTATATAGGCAAAATTGGGCTCTTCCCCCTCTCAGGTTTATATGTCCACTAACTACAAAAAGGGACTTCATTCATGAAAGGTTTGGCTTATTTAAAGTAATAAAGGCAGAGATAACCACTCAAATTTCTATATCACAAATCACAGGTCATTCAGTGCCAGAGCACATGTCCCCTTCTGAATGTGGACTCATAGAATGTGACTGTTGTGGTTCTTCAGCTATGTACTTTGTGAAACTATTAGAGAGATCAATGCCTATCATATGGAGGCCTTTACATGTTTGTTCATAAAGAGATTTTCACAAAGCTAAAAGAAAAACTATGCTTGTAGCATTTTGATTTATTATTATCTTTGAACATCCATATTTACAGATGGAAGAGGACATCATTCTTATGAATAAAATTGCACTCTCCCCGAAGATATGTTCAAAGTCTTTCATGATGTTTTCAAGGAGTCTGAAGACACCATGGTTAAACACTTGATTGGGTACTGAAGTGTTGAAGTTTCAAATCCACTACCTCCTCCAGCAGAGAAACACGTGGCAGTCTGCTTTCCTAATCAAGGGCCACTTCTACATTTTCCAATAAGGTCACTGTGAGTCCCAAAGTACTAGATGTAAAAGTTTTAGGTTTTTTAAAATAGTGTCAGTTAAATGTTGACACAGAAAAGTAGAGTCTGTCCTAAGTCCATATGAATGAGGTCAGCTATATGTCAAGGTTTACTGGACCGAACAACCTAGAAGAATGGAATGGTGCTTTCTCAGAAGGAATCAGCACAACTAATAGCGTAACCTAAACTTCTAGCCTCAAAAAAAATAGGATAATAAATTTCTCTTCTTAATTCTCTTCTCAATTTCTGTTATTATTTGTCATTGTGGATTTTAGATACCAATACAATTGCTATTCTTCAATCACACATTATCATAACAAAGAAGAAATTGAACTTCAAAATAAAAATTTTCAAAATAAATTATGGATTTACTGAGTCTGGCATAAAAGTAAATCTTTAATATAGAACTTTAAAAAATAAATTACTCTATGAGCTATCAATAATATTTACATCTGATTCATATTGTCCACATTATATTTTGAAATACACTAAAAGTTCTATGTCAATAACACTTTTTGAAATAACATAAAGTTAATAGGTTTGTGTATTTAATAGAATATATACATATGTTATTTTAAAACTTTACTCTTATAATAATAATTGCTAAGAACAAGCTTTCATTTTTAGCAGGTAGACTAAAATATGGTTTTGGCACAGGTTTCTAAAAATAATTTATAAAACTTGAGAGAAAAATCATACACTATTGTCATCCTGCATAATTCTAAGGAAATTACTCTCAGTTTCAGTTGGATTTATTTATTCAAGAAAAGAGCCTCTTTGTTACATTTATCAGACAATAGATTTAAAATCTATATACAAAATATTTTTTCTAAATTGTTAGCCTAAACTTAACAATTATTGATTCTGATGATTGCCCTTCAGTATTATGGTTAGGACTTAGAAAATAAAGTAAAAGTTGACAGAACTCTAGAACAAGGAAAATGGCAAATGGCCATGGTGTTGCATTTAGAATGAAGTTGATTTATCTTACCTTAGCCATCATTCCTTTAAAAATATTGAATGCTTACATTTCCACAAATAGTTTGGCATTTGCATATTTCTATTTATAATAAGATTTACTAACTCTATTTATATTTTCACACATTTTCACATGAACTAAAAGCACAGAAGCATATCTAAGTTACCAAATTACATCATTCACACCAAAGCTATCTGAGAAATCTGACTCATTATGGTGTCTTATTTCCCTCTAATCAAATTATTAGTTCTAATTTTAT
The DNA here is from genome assembly GCA_004026705.1 of Nesogale talazaci. Lineage (NCBI taxonomy): Eukaryota > Metazoa > Chordata > Mammalia > Afrosoricida > Tenrecidae > Nesogale > Nesogale talazaci. The sequence continues at coordinate 5,974 of PVJH01027354.1, read as the reverse complement.
GGTAGCCCGGTTTATAAAGTTGCTATAGATAATTTCCTCACAAAATTATTTTCCTATAAAAATAATCACAAAGGGAGGAATGAAAACTTCTGGGTCTGCCACTGACTAAGTGGCTGGCCTTCATCAATTACCCAGCCTTTCTGGGCCCTCATTTCCTCACCAGTAAGAGAGAGCTAATATTTTCAAGAGGCAAAAGGATTTTTAAACTCAATGTGGTTAGTATATGTGAAGACTTTTCAGAAAGAATAACTTTGATAGAAAATATAAATTAATGTTAAGCATTTAAGTGAAAATATTTTGAGAGCATGAACTAAACATCTAGATTTTTATAAATAACTCCTTGCTTCATTATTTAGACCAAGCCATATCTGCACAGCAATTTGCAGATAAAAAGGAGGATAAAAAAGAAGCTGAATTCAGTACTGTGGTAATCATAAAATTTTATAGCACTTTAGGTTAAAAAAATACACCAGTGGTACTTGAACAAGAAACAGATCAATACACTAAATCTAGTATTTAGGAACATATTGAGTATTTTGATGTTGCCAACGTAGTTATAAAATATGCCAGAGGCATACAAAAAGCTACTCTTTTTCATAGTGGTAAATTTTCTCCAAAGTATCCATTTTTATATAGTCAAAAACTCCCTATTTTTAATGAATATTATTTGGATCAACAATATCTTAATATTAACTTATATTTCACTACATAATGTAATAAATATGATAGATATAAAATACCTATTATGTAACTTGATATTACATATATGTGAAGGGCTGCCCTCCAAAACAAAATTTTTTTTCAAAGCAACATATTTAATTTTCTTTATAAAATAACTTTTTCACCTTCAAAGTATTTGCCATTACACTTAATTCACTTGTCAAATCTGCCATTCCATTCTTGGGAACATTTGTGAAACTCATCTACTTAGATAGCTGACAGCTCCTCCCTTCTTCTATGTTGTCAAATTGCTGTCGCTTTGTGTCCCTCTTCACTCACAGAAACAAAAAGAAGTTGCATGGAGTGAGTTCAGGTGAGTCAGCTGCATGGGGAAAGAGAGAAATACTGGTTTGGGCCAAAATCTGACTCACTGAGATGGCTGTGTGAGCAGGTGAATTGTTGTGCTGGCTAAACCAGTCCTCCATCTGCTACAATTCAGGTCTTTTTTGTTACCCACCATTATGCAATATTTTCAGAACCACTAAATGGATTAACAGTCTGATCTGGTAGAACAAATTCCAAATGCTGATGTAAAATAAGGGAAACTGAGGAAATGCAAGCACACAGAATGAGAAGACAGAGAACTGCAGCTCTCTCTGGCATGCAGCAAAGAATTTAGCTGTGTCCTTTCTTTATTAATACTAAAATATGGAAGTATATGAATAGTTGCACCTACTCAGAATTTTTTTTATTTGATAGGTAACATTTTTGGAGCAACATAATCTAAAAGAGTAGGTGCAGTAAAAGTCATCTGCACAGCAAAGAACAGAGTTGTCAACAAACTCCAGGCGAGACACTCTTTATCAAAGGCGTGTCCTTGATTGTCAATATGCATCTGTGTGCAGATGATCATCTTGACCACAAATGGAAGTTTGTGGCTTGGATCCAAGTTCTCTCCTGCTACACCAAATGCACTATGAATCGATATTTTCCTACCATTGGAAAGTTAACGGACATTCAGAATGAGGTTTTTCATCAATTGCTATCGCACCTTTTTTGAAACAAGAAAATCACATAGGGCTGAGCCCCCGTGGTGTAGTGGTTGAGTGTGGAACTGCAGCTCACTGGGTTGGTGGTTCATATCTAGCAGCAGCTCTCCAGGAGCAAGACTGGGCCTCCCACTCCCGCCAGAGGGCAGTGATGTTGCCCCCCTCCCCCGCCACACACACAAAAAAAGAAAATCACTTATACATTTCAGTTTTTCATATAGAAATGTACTGTGTTCCACATTACAATAGTTTTGATGGCATTTTTCACGAAATAGGAAACATAGTCTCACACCTGAGTTCTGTTCTCTCAAATCAGTCTTCACAAAAAATGAGGTTCCATTGAAACTGCATTGATGAAAAAAATCCATTGTGACCTGAGAGCACCTCCCCAGGCAGTGCCACAAGTTGCTGAATGTTTCCCTAGAAGAAAAATGCATGCAACAAAGGCTCTGCTAAGTGGAGCTTTCTTCTGTTTTGGGGGGGGGGGGGTATCCCCTTAAATATAAAAATTGATGATAGATGTGAAATCCTGGGAGTAAAAATATGCGTACTTTATAATATTTCTATTGTCTTAGAAAGTGATGTTAATTGTTAATCTGTTTTAATAATATAGCTATGATACTTACAGATATACCTGGCTGATTAAAATGAACACTGCTTCTAGTGTTTCCATTCACACGTGCATTGGTTCATTCTAAACAAAACCGACCTCTACATTCTACTCAAGCATATCTCTGCAATCAGTGGCTGATTGATAAATGTGTCTTAATACTGTCAGATGCTTTTTAAAAAGCCCAATTAAAGCCATGACTTTCCAAGGATCTGTTAAGCCAGCTACATTTAAGGCAGAAAAGTCCACTCAGAAAATTAGGTTGAATTTTTTTTTAATTGTGAGTGGATCATTTTTACAAGTTTTCTTGGAGAACACAGGAAGGTCAGGATGGCATACTATGGAGTCTTAAAGAATATGGAAAACTACATTGGCGAGAAAAGGGCCAGGAATATTAGCCCAGGGAAATTGTTCAAGTTATAACTATGCACCTGCTTGTTCTTTCGTGTTATCAAGGGCCATCCTAGGAAAAACGCCTGGGGAAATGCTACTTCATGTAACCCCTTAGCTGCCTCAAATATGTTCTGAGTCTCTTGAGTCAAATACTCTTGAGTCTTTGCGTCTCGTGAGTGTGCCAAAACTGCTATTGTGACAAGGTCCAAACACAAGCACATAGAAGGAGAGGGAAAAGAGATGGAGAGACTGCTCCTGAAGCAGATGAGCGTAGAGGACATATCAAGAAGCAATAGCCTCATATTTTGATATATTTGTTTAATAGCAATTTTATGAGTTTGTATCAATACATTTTAAAATCATCCATATGTTTTTGCTGGTGGTAGATGCAAATTTCAGATGATGGTGTATTCAATGGCAGTGTTTGTGAATAGAAATTATTATTTTTTAATTTACAGGGATTTTAAACAAGTCTGAGGGATTTTGTTTTCAAAAATGAGGGTAAGTGGTTGCAATCATTCATTCAACTGCTAAAGATTAGCCTCAATAATTTAGACTATTTCTGTCTTTTTTCTTTTCCTATGTACTTCCACTCCCTAGCTATAAATAAAATTCTTCAGTCTCGCTGCTTGATTGCAGAAGACATTCAAAAAAGCAGAAAGAGAGCATAACTAGAGGAAATGTAAGATGGCATTTTTAATTTATTAGTAAGTTAAGTAAAATATCCCTTTAAATTTCTCAGACTGCTGTTTATATGTCCATCTAATCTGTAATAACCATGGTTGTGGTTGCAAATGATCTAGGAATATGTAGAATATTATATTTCTGCCTCAACAGATTAGGATTAGCAATGAAGATATTTGGAGAATATGGCTTGATTTATCCATTGTGAGTATTCTGATAGAAGAAAATTTTGCATCATTTAAAGTTTATATATTGTAATGTGAACAGATTCATTCATACAAATTTTCTGAATAGTTGTCCTCGACTCAGCTCCAGTCTATGTGAACTTTATGCAGAGCAATATGTTACCAAGTCATTGTCATTTTTATTATCATAAATATTGGTATATATATTTGAGTACAATGTTATGAATGTTGTAGCAATTTCTTTATGGGGGGGCTTTTCACTTTCATTCTCTAATTTAACAAACATGTTCTTTTCTGGCCATTTTTTATGTGTCTCAATTAAGCTACTTAAAGTGTCACCATCTTGATTTATTAGAAGAAATATAATAGTGTTTCTTCTAAGCCTGAGATGTGTATTCTTCACGCAGGCTAGTATATGATATATTCAATGTGCTCCACCAATAACACAATGAAAATATATCAATTCTTCTCCTGTCTTCTTTTTTTCCCTTATACAGCTTCCACATACACATAAAGAGATTGAAAACAGCATTGCTTGGGTCACATGTAATATTAGTCATCAAAGTAACATCTTTGCTTTATAAAATATCAAGGATGTCTTTGTTCTGTTTTGTGTTCTTTATTCTCCAACAAATTGAACCAAATAAATATGTCCTTCATCATTGCTCCCTGTACAAAAATCACTGATAGCTTCAATTTTGCCTCCATTTATCATAATGCTGTTTATCAGTTCAACTGCAAAGATTTTGTTTTCTTTATGTTCAGGCATAAACTATAATGAAGTGTGTAATATTTTACTTTCATCAGTAAGTGCTTCAAATTACCTTCCTTGGATGTTAATGAGTCTTCACCAGTACTGATCTTGCATTGGTTTTTATATAGTGCAGTTTTGCCAATAACTTGTACAATGCCGAGTGAATGAGTAATGTGACCAGACATGCCACTCCTACTCATCATTTTACATTTTAAATCATGTGATATTGTCTTGTTCTCTCAAACACTGATTTTTAATTTGTGCTTATTTTTCACATGCACACAATGGAATTTTGATTGCTCATATTATGATGCACACAGTCAAAGGCCTTGATATATTTGATTACCACATGTAAATATCTTTCTGGTATCCGTTGCATTCAGCCAAGATCCATCTGGTAGCAGAAATAATATTCCTTGGTATGAATCCAGCAGTTATCTATTGATGTACTGTCACAGTGGTTAATTTTTAAATTATCCTTGCCAATGTTTAGCTAGCATTTGATATTATTGATAATATCTAATAATTTGCAAATTCCGTTTGAGCATTTATCTTTTTATTTTTTTTACTAAATAGGATTCCTTTTTATTTTTATTTTTTTCTTAAAAATAATTTTATTGGGGACTCATACAGCTCTAATCATAATGTAAATATAAATACATACATACGTTGTGTCAGTAGTTACATCTTTTCTGGGGTGGGGTGGGGTTCTTTTTTTTTTTTGATTTGGGAGAAGTAAACCAGTTTTATAGGGCAAGCAAGCTTAGGCAATCAGCATATCGTGATCTTCAAAATTAACAAGTGAATGGCAGCACAGCTGCAAGTCAGGTTCAAAAACCAGGGCTGTTTACAGTTACAAAGGTGACAAACTACAAACCCCAGGCAACAAACTGCAACAGAGTTCAGGCATATCCAGCCTGTAGCCAGGTCAAGCATGTCCAGGCTAGATGGCTCCTGACAGGTCCCCCTTTTTTATTTTTTCAAATATTATCCTCGCGGGAACTCTGCCTGTCTTAGGTTGTCAGGACACACACTCAGTCCTTACCCGTCATCGGTCAATGGCCTTCTAATGTCACCATGGCCTGTCTTAGGTTGGTAAAGAGTGCTCCTGATCTTACCCATCATTGGCTGTCAAGTTCAGCTCACGGAGGCAGAGGGTCTTATCACATACTAGTCGTGTGTGCCACTCTGTTCAAGATCGCTCATCTCCAAGCGACAATAAATAACTTGCAGGGGCCTTGCTTGAATGGTCTCAATCTGTTACTTAATAAATGCCATGAGGTTGCTGAATAATACTGGCCATAATGAAAGCAAAAGCAATAAACTAACGAGGGGGCCCCAAAGTGGCAAGAGGTAAGGCAACAGTCCATTGAGCCCGGACCACAGTGGCTTGGGGGTCAACTCCTTTCTTCTCTTCTCCGAGTCTTCTTGCAGCCGCTTGATTTTGTCTTTTACAATTCCAGATTTGTTGGCATAAAAACAGCATCTTTCCTGTAAAGCCAAACAAATACCTCCCTGCTCTGCAGCAAGTAAATCTAAACCTCTTCTATTTTGTAATACTACTTCTGCTAAAGATTCTACCTGATCTTGCAAATCTTGTGTAGTGCCTGATGAGGCCTGCATATCCGAGATTAGCTGC
>PVJH01027353.1:0-28803 GCA_004026705.1 Nesogale talazaci | reverse complement strand
AAAACCACCTTTTAGGCAACAGAGATAAGCATTCACTGAGATTACTGAGACCCGGATAACGCTGCGAGACACGATCCGGTCAAGACCACACGTTGACACAATAATGCTGTATATTTCGGTAAAAATAGAATAAATAAAATAAAAATACTTTAAGCTGTATTTAACAGGTTAATTAAAAAAACCGATAAAGATATACAAGGCATAGTGAACATGGCTGCCGGTTTACAGAACCACGGGTACAGAGAATGCATAGATACTGACGCGTCACAAGACCGGTCGGCGCGGTGGCGCCCTGTCACGGACACAGGTCACGCATACTCCCACACGTACTTTTTGGCCATGGCGGAAAGGGCTGAACATATACTGTGGAACATTAACCAATTTTACAAAATAAATTTGCATTTCGTATGCAAAGCTATTTTTAACACAAAAGTATCTGCAGTAGTTTTCAATATGTAAAGGCTATCATTCATCTTAATGCATCCTATAATTGCATATATAAATCAGTTTGCTACTTAAAGCTAGCTCAGTACTCTTGATCCCGAAAACAAACAAACATAGGCCTTACCAAAAAAAAAAAAAAAAATGACCCGGGGCCGGGTAGAGGTTTCCAATGCAGAGACGGATGCTTTGTTCAGAATGTTGAAGGCGAGGACGGACGTGTACGGTTTCCACTGGCACTCAGGATCAAAGGTCTTCACAGGTGGGTTTTCAACAGCTTTTCACAGGGCACAGAGCGGGGCTTTTCGTAATGCAAACACCCGGTGTTTCAGAGACACCGATGCCTTCGACTCAGGAGCCCCAGGATGCATTTCCACAGCAGCAAGCATCGACATCCCGGGCTGATACCCACAAGAGTGGGCAGAGAGGTCTCCGAGAAAGGCCTAGCAATCAAACTCAGAAAACCCTATGGGGACCCCTCTACTCTCCTATCTCCTGAGGCCCCCATGAGCTGGGAGTGACTGGTGGACAAGTGGGGACCCACGCCCCTCCGTGGAAACAGATGGTGTGTGTGTGTGTGTGTGGAGTGTATCAAGGGGAGGGCAGGCAGGAGCCCACCACTGCAGGGTTCTTTGAAGACCTATTTTCCCAGAGTCCTTCTGGGCAGGCTTGAGACGGGTGTGGAAGCAGCAATGCACATTCTGAACTGGAGTTGGGAAACTTGGGTCCTGGCCAGGGCCCTCCGTGTTTTCATTCCTCCCCTTCTTTACCTGATAAGGCTCAAATGTGGTAAAGAACGTGGAAACCATTTCGATGCAGGCATAACACGTCATCAATGCAAAGCCTTCCTTTTATATAATGGGATGTTCCAAAACATCGGACACTTAAAAAGTGAACAAGACGACGGATAAGATTTAAGCTGATCTCCTTGGCGATTTTCAAACGTCAACAAGCGCCTAAATTGGTTTCATCTTGACAGCTAAGTTTTCATTCTCTACAAAGAAGCAAGGAAAAAAATGCAGCTTTCAGGGGTGGGAGGGGGTGGTGGGAATACAAGTTAAAAGTCCATGGTTCCTATGCATATTTTGTTCCGATACGAAATTCAAACCCTTGAAAATAAAGTGAAAATGGTACAAATTTTAAAATCTATCCTAACTAGAGTCCAACGAATTTGGATATTCGACACCTCAATTCAATTCCAGGAAGGTTCAACCGGAGTTTGTTGCCGTGAACCGGACGAGGGCCAGGCAGCTTTCTGGGATAGACGCATGGGACGGAGCGAGAGCCGCACCCTAAGAGGTGGCCTAACAAGGGATGCGGGGGTGGGTTTCGGACAGAAGGGCGCGGACGGGGGCATCGCGGACAGCTCGACTGTCAACTGTGTCCCGGCGGACGGTCAACACGAGGCTGGAAGGCTTCCGAGGCGTGTTCCCGTGAAGGTTGTCCTGGCAGAGAATGGCCATAGTGAATTCCGCTTCTCTGGGGGCATTGTACAATATAAGGCAGAAGTTGAAGTACATCCCACCCGAAACGCATGATGCTTTTGTTGATTTCTTCCTTTTTCTTAAAAAATAATCCGTTTGAAACCTTTGTTCAGAAAGGCGATTTTCTGTGGTTTTAATTCCTTAAATATAGCAGGTTCCCCTCCAGCCCCCCCCCTCCACTTTGAAGTCGTGCCCTCCCACCCCCACCCCGCCGTCCTACACGGCGCTGTAGCCGCGAAGGGGTGTCTGTGCGCCAAAGGGCCCGCCCAGGCAGGCTGCCGTCCGGTGGTCGCTCGGCTTCTCTCTGGAAATTTTGTGACGGATGAAACACGAAAGCCAAACCTGGTCCACGGACTCAAAGCAGCTGCGAAGAAGGCGGGTGGAGCGTGGCCACGCCCACCCCGTGACGCGGACGGGACGCAACGGGGCGGGGCGTAGCGCCGTGGGGGTCCGTGGGGGTCGGTGGGGGTGGGGCGCGTGCGCACGTCCTCCTGTGGGGCCTCTCGCGGTGTGCGCGTGCGCGTGCGCGGGCTCAGTCACAGTCACAGTCACACTATTTACAGTAGGAAAAAGACCTTCCACCACGCGTGAGGTCACTTGCTGAAGGCAGAAAAAAAAGAAAAATGACTTCATGCGCCTTTTCATATCATGTGATGGTGGCTGAGCGACGACAGAGAGAGAGAGAGAGAGAGAGAGAGAGAGAGAGAGAGAGAGAGAGAGAGATCATGCTTGTCTAACACTGTTTTCGTTAGGGATCGATCGATCGATTCTCTGAAGGCCAAGCAGCCGCCGGGTGGGAGGGCAGGCATGAGTCTGTTTTCTCTAGGGGAGCGAGTCCGTCCGCAGCTCGAGGTGCCCTGGGCAGAGCCCTTCCACACCCGCAGCTACGGCGTCTCTGTGACGGGGCGTTTCTGTTTCAAAGTGTCAATGAGGGACAAGACCCCTCGTTTTACGTTGGTCGTGACTCTTCTGGTCACTGAGTCCGCTGGGGGAGGTGGTGGCCGGACTTTCTGTGATGGCGGCCTGGCGACCAAGCACTTCTGGTATCGTAGCTGAAACGAGACAGAAGATGGCCCCGGGGGAGTTAGTACCGCCCCCGTCCTTTAATCGACTGCGCTTAATTTTCATCCCGACCAGTTACATGACCCACAAGGGCAGCAGTTTGAGACCAGGCAAGGCTCCCTAAGCCAGTCTCTGAACCCGGGGGGTGGGGGTGGGGGTGGGGGTGGTGTCAGTTCTACCCTCCCCCAAATCGGGTCACTTAGGATTGGAATCCACTCAGCCGAGAGCGTCAAACACAAATCCTAGAGTCGATCTTATTTTTGTTTGTTTTGTCTTTTTTTTTGGTTTTGGGGGCATCACTGCCCTCTGGTGGTGGGAGTAGTAGGAGGCCCAGCCTGACTGCTGGATTTGAACCTCCAACCCATTGGGCCACAGTCCCGAGCACAACCACTACACCCCCGAGGCTCAGGCCTTTGTTTGTCTTTTCCAGGGTGGCTTTTTACATTCTTTGAAAGGATTGTCAGGCTTTGCCAGGTGCTCAGGCTATGGACACCTTTCCTTCCATCCCCGTCAGCCTCTGCTTGTTCTGGGGTTAGGTGATCAATACGCTGCTTCACCACCTCGGAAACAATGGGGCAGGAAGGTGTTGGAGAGATGGGACTCATCACGTTTTCCTCCAGTCACTGGGGCTTAGCGGAGAGCTTGTGGCTAGCTGAGGGGGGGTGGGCGGGGAGCCCAGTCCCAAGGGCCCAGTGTGAATCTTGGAACCACCACCTGTGAGCCTGTGTCTCCGGCTTAGCCCATCTCTCTGGGCCTCTATTTAGCCACCAAGGGATGGTCGGGGCCTTTACAGAGGCGGGGAGAGTTCAGGAAGGGACACCTTTGAGGACTGAACATTCCAGGATGCATTTTGTTTACAAGTCTAAATCCTAAGCAAAAACCCCCTCTTGAAAAAGTATCAGCCTTGTCACCATGGAGAATTCCTATCCTTCAGAAACAAATGTTTCATTGGAAACTTTTTTTTTTTAACGAGAAGGTTAAAGCTCATCAAATGACTTTCTAGCCCAAATAACACGCGGCTGCCTTTTAACCATCGGCTGAGCTGTCAGAAGGTCCTCAGTGCCCCCAGGTTAATGTGCCGACTCCCCCTTAACCAGCACAAAGGGCCTCTAGGGAGATCCACTGTTCTGTCAGACCTGAGGGCCACACACCTAACTACTTTCAGTTCAGCTCCCTCCTCCCGTCTGCCTGGTGTGCGGCATCTTGCCGGGTCTGTACCACAATCAGGAACACGCAAAGCTAACGCACACCAGCTCCTGACTCCGGCAGGCGGGGCAGACCTAGCACCTGACTTGGAATCTCGATAGTTAGTCATGCACACACGTGCCGTGTGAACCAAAAAATGCCCTGATGGATGGACGTAAAGACCCTTCTCTGGCCTGCCCAAGTCCCACCAACATATCTTTGCTGGTGGGCCTACTGCCATGCAGTTGGCAGATTTTCACCCTTAGCGCAGAGGCAGAAGGTTAACACCATTGACGCTGCAATAGGTACAAGCCCAGAGAAGCAGGCCACGTAGCATCCAGGGTTGGGAATGCGGGGTCTGTCTGCGTGGAGAGCAGGACCAGGGTGCCAGCAGGGGCTGTGTGGAAACCACGGGGAACAAGTGAACGTACATCGTTTCCCACAGTCTGAGAACTAGAAAACACACTGTAGCCAGTCACAAAGCTAATTATTTAATTGCCACCCGCCTTTAAAATGAATACTTCAGGTTGGAAAACCTTCATTTGATGACTAAAGCCATCTGTCAGGACCCACTGCAATTTCACGAGACACCTTCCTCCCCTTCCCCCCATGTCTGCGTGACAGAGCGGTCTGCAGTCTCATTTTCTCCCTGGTCTGAGGTAGCCCCCGTCCCCCCTCCATGCTGCCACCCCTGCACTCCCAGCAGGGCTCCCCTACACGGGGAGGGCATTGGAGTTAGAGTCCTGGCTTCCCCTTGGAGCCATCAGGCGAGGAAAAACCGCCCTCAGACCAGCAAAGGGCCGTGGGAGGAAAGCAACACGGCCCTGCGCAGGCCTCTGGGAACCGCTCGACACTCGTGCCCCCCCCTCCACCCTCCATCCCAGAGGCATCCTGCAGGATGGCTGCCCTAAGTAGCACTCTCTCCCCTTCCCCACCTCGGCCTCTCCCAGAGCCTCGCCCAGCTGGGTACTTCCTGGGGGCAAGAAGCCCAGGACCCCCTCGCCTTTGTCTTCATGTACCCACTGCGTCAGGCTGGTTCCACCCCGCCGCGGACCCTTCTCCAAGGACAGGGTGGGGCTGTTTCTTGGGGCTTCTGGACTGAAAACCCTGGGGTGCTCTTCTTCCTTCCTCCACGGAGCTGGCAGCTTTGAAGCTTTGAACACGGCTAAAAGACCCACGCTTTCCTCTGTTTGGGGGGGTTCTCTGGGCCTCCTGGCTCCTCCCCCAGGCTCCCCACCATTCCAGGGCACTTGGAGAGCACCTGTGGGCCCCACTTCCAGTGTGACCAGTTCCTCTTTCTCAGCACCCACCAAGGGCCCACTGAAGGTGGGGTTGCCGAGGTGACCCCCTGCCGTGGATGTGACAAAGGCCCCCCCAGCATGATCAGAAAGCACCCAACTGACTGCAGACAGCGCCCCCCCCCCCCACATTTCCCGATCACACGGGGGTGGCGAAGGAAGAGGATCGACCCCCCACCTCACGGGAGTCGTGTTCTGAACTGTGTCCTGTAACCCCCTCCCCCGTCAACAACCAACGTGGGGACCTTTGCCCGGAACCCTGACTTCTTTCCCCTTGGGCAGGCTTTCTGTTCTCCCAGGGAGGCCGCAGCAGCACAGGTCCTGAGCGATTCGTGCACAGAGAGCAGACCAGCCCACACAAGGGTCAAGGACACACCGCGGGGCCAAGGGCCAGGCATGGGCTCTGAGCCCAGCAGTCTGGTCCCGTCCGGCCACACGCCAGTGGTGTTTGCGACCCGGCAGGCTGCTTTGGGCAGACAGTTCCCTACAGCCCCCTACTGTTGTTGTTTTTTAAACTTTTAAATTAAAAGGTCATTTTCCTGGGGCCTCTCACAGGTTTCATAACGACCCATACATCCACTGTATCACGCATATCTGCATGTTGCCACCATTGTGTTCTACACATTTACTTTCTATTGAGCCCATAGTATCGGCTCCTCTTTTACCTCCCTCCCTTCCCCGCCCCTCCTGACCCCTTGCTAAATTGTAAATTATTATCATTTGCATATCTCACACCAGGGGTGGTTAGGCGTCCATCACTGCGATCGGTCCCCCTTAGCTAGTTTCATCCTCTTGCACCCGACAGCTTCAGTGTCTGATAAAGCGGGGTGCTCACAGGATCGCACCCCACCCCCAGCTCAGGGTGCCCTCCGGAGGGCAGGCACCACAGCAGGCAGTGCCAGCAGGCGGCGCTCTGCTTCCTTGTGAGGGGGTCGTGCTGCCCCGCCCCGCCGGGCCACTCACCATGCAGGCGGCCTGCACGGCCTCGGACACGTTCCCCGCGTTGGGCTCGCACCAGAAGACGTGGCACTCGAAGCGCTGGCCCCCAGTGTCCATGATGAAGGCAAAGGTGTGGATGTCCTTCCCGACGCCCATGAAGGACAGGAAGCGCACGCGACACTCCACCAGGACTTCCTCTTCCTTCTGCGAGAGAGACTGTTCAGGGCCAGATCCTGCGTGACTGCACAGACGGACGGACCGACAGGGCCTGCCTGAGAAGGAGCCCGCCCCCAGGGTGCTGATGGGAGACTGCGGGGGACGCCCGGATGCTTCATAGGCAGCGCTGGCACGTGGGGGAATAAAGAGGGCTGTGGAAGTAGGGGCACATCTGAGGGGCGGTGCTGGCGGACAAGATGGGGAACCATGCGTGGACTGGCACGACTAGAGGAAGTCTGCTCCTCCTCCTTACAAGCCTGGGTGGCAGACGTGGTCTCACAGACTTGGGACGTGATGTCAGGTGAGACCAGTCCCTGGAGAAGGACGTCATGTTGGGTAGAGGGGCGGTGGGGACGGATGATAGAAACCACGGGGGAAGGGAGACAGCGGTCGGTGTAAGACATAAAAACAATTTATAATTTACCAAGTCATGAGGGTGGGAGGGTTGGGGAAGGAGGGAGAAGAGAGGAGTTGATACCAAGGGCTGAAAAAGAAATTGTTTAGAAAATGATGATGGCAACCTATGTACAAATGTGCTTGATGCAATGGAAGCATGGACTGTGATATGAGCTTTAAGAGCCTCAACAAGGAACAGATGACAGTGATGGACATGTAATGACCCTCAGGGGGACGGACAACTGAAAAGTGGGTGAAGGGAGACAACGATTGGAATAAGACATGAAAAAACAATTATCGGGCTGAGCCCGGGTGGCGTAGTGGTTGTGTGCGGGACTGCAGTCCACTGGGATGGAGGTTCAATTCCAGCTCCACAGGAACAAGGGCTGGGCCTCCTACTCCCACCACCAGAGGGCAGTGATGCCCAAAACACACACACACACACACACACGAAAAAAAACAACTATTAAGGGTTCATAAGGGAGGGCGCATGGGAAAGGAGGTGATACCAAGGGCTCCAGTAGAAGGAAATGTTTTGAGAATGATGATGGCAAAAATGTACAAATGTGCTTGGGGCGATGGCCGGATGTGTGGATCATGATAAGAGCTATAAGAACCCCCAATCAAATGATCTTTTTAAAAAGTGGAGGCAGAAAGAAAGGGGAAAACCCTGCTGACACCGTGGCTGCAGGATGGGCTCACACAGACAGCACGGTGACGCAGCGGGACGGGCAGCGTTTCAGTCTGCTGGGCGCAGGGTGGTGGCTGGCCTGGTGTGCGAGGTCCTGAGGGTTTCTGGGAAGGTGGGATCGAGGAAAAGGGGGGTGTGTGTGCTCACAGAGAAGCGCACCCAGTAGAGGGAGGCCTGCGGTGAGAACTGGAGATTACCCATGTGCCAGGCTGGGCAGGCGCCGCAGGGCAGCCTCCCACCTCCTTGACAGGGGACCCGGGCCTGACGGGGAAGGGCCAGCAAGAGCTCCAAGAGGCAGCGGGGAGGAGACCCACCCTGCCCGGGTTTGAATCCTGGCCCTGCCGTGTGTGATCTGGGACGCGTTCCTGGGTCTCTCGTGCCTCGCTCTCCTATCGTCCCTCCTCTGGGCCATTTGGAGTAAACCTCCCAAGTTGAGCGCCGGCCCTCACAGAACCGTCCAGAAGAGGGGCACCCCATGCAGTGATCCCAGAATGTGGCGTGGAGTCACGCTGGCCAGAAAACCCAGAGCCATTATGAGCTACAGTCCACCGACCTCCTCCTCCTCGGGCCTGACCATGACGTCAATCTCTCTGGCACAAGAGGAGTCAGAGCAGATTCCCCCCCAGCCACCGCCGCCCCCCCCCCCCCCCGCCCCGAGTCCAGAGCCAGGCCGAGATGGCCAGGTCAGGGGGTGACACCAGGTTTTTGACACGGGGCCCATTTTAATTCCCCTGAGTGTGAGGCTTGGAGAAGCTTCTAAGGCCAGGGAAGGTTTCTGTAGGCAACGCCTCCATGTGTGCCAGCGGGCGGGGAGGGGGGGGGAGGGGGAGCGGGGCAGTGACACACCTTTTCACTGATGACAGTCACCGTGGCGTCGGCCACGTTCATGTTCACTGACGGCCAATCCTCCTTGCCGGATGAGGTCATGAGACATTCTATGGCACTGTTCAGGGTATCCATACCTGCAGATGGACGGACAGAAGCATAGAAAGGGGGATTTGAGAGAGGTCCTGCAGCCCTTTATCACCATCCAATCTGGCCGGCCTCAATCACCAAGTCCCAGCAGCCCCTGGGGCCTTGTCCCCTAGCGCCAGAGGTCGAGCAAAGCCGCCTGGACACAGCTGTGCCTTCGTGGGCTTCTCTGATAGGAGCCTAAAGTGTCTGTCCCCATGTCCGTGCACAAGGAAAGCTGTGCCAGACAGAAGGGTGGAGGGAACGAACGCCTCCAGGGACGCGGAGTGTATGACATGACGCCACTTCTAATCATGGCAGAGTGGTCCTCTCTGTCCAGGCACAGGCTGGAGTGTGAGCCGGAGGAGCGTGGAGCCAACTCCATCTGCTGCAGAGCAGGCGCCTTGGGACAGATGACCCAGAAGGAGCCAGCACCCACCTTCTCTTACTGCGCTACTTACACACGACCAAATTTGAGGGACCACTTTTGCACGGATGTGCTGTTCAAATGGGGCTTCTTTCCTGGGCTTTCCCCGCAGCCTCGTGAAAGGCCACATTTCCCAGCTCCCTTTGGCCCTCGGCATAGGCAGCAACTGCACGTCCTGTGAGTGGGAGGCAAGCTCACGGAGGTGTGTGCTCCCTCTGGGTTCTGGGGCCAGGAGAGCTCCCCCAGCTGCCCAGAACAAGGGGGCCTGGCCCCAGGCCCAGAATGGCAGAGTCTTCGTATAGCCTGGGAAACGAGGAACCCAGGCCCATCTTGCTTAGTCCCCGCAGTCTCAGGGGCACATAGGTCAGGCCCCGGCTACGAGCTACAATGTTGGAGGGTCAAGTCTGTGCAGAGGAACCGCCAAAGAGAGGCCTGTGACCTACCGCTGAGAAATGAGCCGGGGTCACTCACAAGGTGGGGACTTAGCTTGGCAATCACTGCTTTCTGGGGCTGATCGTCTGGGAACCAGGGCCCAGGCCTGTCATCAGGCCACTCACAATGGCTTACGTGTCCTCAGAGAAGGGTGCAGTGGAAGGGCCTCTTCGTAGGACCCACGCTACCCATGAGACAGACAGACACACACACACACACACACACACACACACACACACACACACACGTCCAGGCTGGCGGGGCACAGCGGCGGGGCTGTGTACGTACCCACGGGTCTGTCGACGGGCAGCATGCCCAAGTACTGCACGTGGAACTTCTGCACCAGCTCCGTCTTTGGTGTCGGGAAATCTACTACGGGGAATAGAAGCAGCGCCTCGTTCTCAGTGGCTCCAAGGCTGGGGCCAAATCACAGCCACCCGAGAAGCCTGGGATGCCCCCTGCGTGCATGTCCCTATGAGGACAGCATCTTGTATTCCCGGAGGCCTCGGGCGGCTGCCGGCCAAACTCCCACCCAGTGGCTGTCTTGGCCGGGGAGGGGAGTGCTTGGAAGCTGCGGCTGCCCCTTTGCTGTGGGCCCAGCGACAACTGTTGGGTGTTCTCTTCACGTGGCAGTCACCTAATCTGGTGTCAGTTTGAGGATTAAGAGTGTAGAGGTGGAGTTTAGCCTGTCAATATGACTAGACGGTCAATGAGACCTCTGCGGGACGTGGTTTCCTGAGAATGCTGGGAAATGTGGTGTTTCTTTCTTGGAAGCAGGAGCCAGTCACTCACTTCCTTAGAGACTCTCGGCTGACTAGGTAGGCTCCCTGTGAGACATCCTGGAGGAGAAGCCACATGGGCCTACCCTGATGGAACCAGAGCTCTGAAGCCAGAAACGCCACATGAAGACTCCTGTCTATTCACTGGCCTGTGACTATCCTGCATTCGGCGTCATGGCGTGTACCTCGTGAGGCTGAAAAGGCCTTTGTAGATTGCTGTCGGGCAGATGGGCTAATATTGGACTTAGGGATTCGATGAGGACTGGGTTGGGATGTTTTCTTAATGTACAGTGGTTCTTGTATATAAAACTCTGAGAGGTGTTTATGAATTTGTTTCATGAGTTGACCTGGACTAACACACTGTGCTGGGTGTGGCCGAGGCCCGGTGGACACTGGAGCAACCGCGTGCCATCAGAGAAGCAGGGAAGACAGCAGGAATGCTCACCCTGAATGCACAGTGTGACACGCGCAATAAAGCCTAGAGATGATGTTCTTTCCTTGTGCCCATCACCAGCAAAAGAATGTCCAACAGGGGAGAAGTCAGGCCGGGAGCACGAGACTTTGTGTCCTACCCTCTGGACAAGCAGTCAGGAGGAGCAGGCCCTGCAGAAGGGCGTCAGGCCAGGTGGTGTGGAGGGGCGGCAGAAAGGGGGACGCCCTCGAGGGGAAGGACTGGTGCAGGGGCTGCATCGGTGGGGATGGCCGGGCTTGGAGGCGCCTAAACATCACTGTCACTACCCCGGCACAGAGGGCGGGCTCCTCAGAGCTTAGCAGGATGGAGAACCGAAGCTGCCAAGACCCCCAGGACCGGACCACAAAGACCAGCGAGCCCGCCCAGCCCTACCTTGCAGGGGGACTTCGAGGTTCACGTTGCTCCTCTCGTGTAAGGAGCTGCAGGCCAAGGCTTTGGCATTCTTCCGTTCGGCCATAATCTGGAGACAGAGAGCACACGGGCCTTGGGTGCACAGAGGTGGGAGGCGGGCGGCTCTAGTCCCCAGTGAGTCTGGATCCAGCGACGGAGCGTCAGTTAGTCTACTGCCCGACTCCCTGGTTTGCCTGAGCAGGAGTCAGTCTACTGCCTGGTTCCCTGGCCCCTGTGCTTGTCGGCTCCAAGGATAACCTGCAAAGCTTCTCCCAGGGACCAAGGGCACCTCCTAGCCGTTTCCTTCACTCACGTGGAAGGTTCAGTGCCCAGAAGGAAGAGGGTTGCATACTTGACAAAGTCGTGAGGGTCAGCAAAAAAAAAAAAAAAAGTGGGCTGAGCCCCGTGGCGTAGTGGTTGTGCGTGGGACTGCGGCGCACTGGGATGGAGGTTCAATTCCAGCAGTGGGGCTGGGCCTCCTACTCCCACCACTGGAGAGCAGTGATGCCCCCCCCCCAAAAAAAAAGTGGTACCTCCATGAGGCAGTTTAAAACAAAACAACTCAAACGCACCGTTCCTGGGTGGATGCCAGCTCACAGACACCCTGTAGGACCCTACAGAACAGCCCTTATGGCTTTCTGAATCTGGAACCTCTTATAGAGCAGGAAGCTCCGTCTTCCTCCCTAGCAGCTTCGAACTGCTGACCTTGAGATTAGCACCCCACTATCTGCACTCCAACACCAGGGCTCCCTCTGCAAGGTGGAGGAGTGGATCGTTCCCCGTGCTGCAACCACGTACCAATGTAGGGCCACCCTTCCACTCCCACTGACCAGTCAGTTCTCCAGCACTGTGGCTCTGACTTACCCGTGACACCCTATACTGGCCCCCATGCTTATGGTTTCCATGCCCGATGGGATAGGTTGCTTCCCCTGCACGGCCCGGAGTCTCCGGACACTCGTCAGATCTCACTCTGACTCTGCGTGATGGCGCAGGAGCACGCAGGCTTTCCTCCGTGGTAAAGAAGTTGCTGTCTACCCTCCCCGCCCCCCAAACCTCTGTGCTCCAGGGTCTCTGTGAGTCAGAATTAACTAGTCCCCTGCCAGCCGGCTCCGCCCCAGGTCAGCGCCTCACCCTCCTGCAGAGGTGGCGAGGAAGGACCCCACCTTACCTTGGAACAGATTTCGTGGAGACTGGTGGCGATGGCTTTGGCTGGTGTGTCACATCGAAACACATGACATTTCAAAATCCGTGTGTCTTTGTCTCTTGCTACATAAGCAAAATCTCTGCGCAGAGAAGACGTGACCTTGAGTTAGAGGGGCTGGGCTTTCTGACACATAGCCCTCACGCTGGGGACATTACTGGGTGACTGTACACGCATATACACGTGATGGTGGCTGTCAGGGGTGGAGGTGGGGCTGAGGGAGGTGGGGCAGTGCCCTTCTCTGGGCATGAGTTCAGCCCCTGCCTCCCTTCCAGGGGCGCGGTAAATACCTGGGGAGAACATTATGACCATGGGACGGACAGAGAACAGACTGCAGATGAGCATGGAGTGTCACCAGAGGGACAACACAACAGACACAACAGACACAGTGGGGCAGCCAAAGCAAAAACGGTGGGGGAGGTTTGAGGTGGGGTGGGGGGGAGGGTGCATGTGTGCCCAGGAGGAGGGATCAAACCCTCGCCCTCAGGCAACCAGAGACCCCTGCCCTGCCCGGGGCCCACCTAGGGCCTTTGTGTGCAACACCTGGTGCACGGATCCTGCGTGGCATTGCCTGCAGCAGGGTGGGGTGAGGTAACACATCGTACACTGGATGGTGGCATCTTCCTTACTGACAAAAAGACTGATTGGCTGTGACATGGTCTGGATTCAGAAAACTTAGGTGCTCTATGATCTTCACAGCTATGATGGGAGGGCAGAGATTTCAAGTTCATGGTGCTCGTGACAGACCAAACCCCTGGCCAGATACTGCCCTTCTGGTGATGAGCTGCAGCGATATCTCTGCCTCTGATGCTAAGCAGTCAGGATGAGAGTTTCTTTTGACTTGTCTGCACTGACAGAAAACCGGGTAGCCCTCCCCAGATGATGGCAGACACTTCCCACAGACACCCTTAGGGCCGTCCTGGGAGGGCAAAAGGGAAGAGTGCGGGGTTCAGGAGAGAGATACCGGTGAGAGGAGGCTGGCCATCAATTGGCTCTGTCACAGGCAACCCGTGGTGGGTGGGGGTCCTGCGGCCCAGCCTCCAGGGCAGGGGAGAGTTTGACCAGCCTGCCCCACAGGCACTGTCAGCTCCAGGCGCCCAACACCAGACAGACAGCGTCACTGCTCTCCTCTCCCACCTCCTCCCTGCACTCTCTCTGCTAGCTCAGGGCTTCTCAAATGCTCTTCTTCACTCCCGACTTCCTTTTGCCCAAGACGTATGAAACACAGACAAGCACCTTGGGCTCATCACAGGTTTGATGTGGGATGATTTTTTTTTTTGGGTTGTTGCATTTTTAGAAGCCTTCTACTATGGCTAAATTGTTTATAACCTATGACCGACTTTCAGTTACATGACCCGGTGTGTGTGTGTAGGGGGGTGGGGGGTGGTGGTGGTGGCAGGGGTCTCCACCTGCAGTCGAAGCAGCTCTGCTCCAACAGGTCCTTGGCATCATTGTGTGATCACTGGCGGCCTCTCCGCTCCCCATGGTTGGCTGGGTGGGGGGTCGTTTAATGACTTGATGGAATTTTTTTTTCCTGTCTAAAGAGTTCTGTTTGCTGCCCTGTGGGTAATCTTCTATTCCTTTTTTTTTTTGAGGGGGGGGGGTATCACTGCTCTCCGGTGGTGGGAGTAGGAGGCCCAGCCCCACTGCTGGAATTGAACCTCCGTCCCAGTGGGCCGCAGTCCCGCGCACAACCACTATGCCACCAGGGCTCAGCCCACACGTTTTATTCTTATATAAAAACTCATTCCTTTCCTGTTCCCACTGCACGTAAATAGCTGCTCCCTCATGGGGGGGGGGGGGTGCTGGGCGAGGGGGGACGGGGGTTGTCCGAGGTCCGTGTGGGAGCACCCGGTCACTGTCTTCCACCCACTCTTCCGTACTCTCTGGCAGGGTGGCGCCCATCTGCGCAGACCTCCCAGACTGTGCGTCCCACATGTACTGGATGGTCACCTTGAACTCGGCCACCTCCGGGCTCAGCATGTCGCCCTCTTTGCTCACCTGGTGGCTGGCCAATAGGGTGACCACGCCTTCTGGAGGGTGGTGGGCAGGCCCAGCCGCCTCAGCTGTGGCTCTGTCTCGTGTGTGGGAACAGCTCCGTGAAGGTTCCTCTGTCCCTGGCTTGGGCCAAGTCCATGGCTGTGAACTTGGTGAACCACTCCTTCACGTCCTCCTTCGAGCGACTGGTGAGGAGGAGAGGATGTCATCCCTCAGCGTCCTGCTGATCTGGTGCAGGTTGCCTTTGTACTCACCCGAGGGGTGGTCGGTGACCCAAGGCCACCATCATCACTTCGTTTTTTTTTTTCAAAGAACATCATCCAGCTGTGCCTCCAGGCGCTCCGCATGCCCTTCAGCTTGCTGTCCTGCGTGTTGGCCGTGGAGAGGCTTGCACATGTCCACACGTTTCCACAGCTCTTCTGTCAGGTTCTGCTTCAGTTTCAAGCCTTCCTTGGCAGTTGTGGTTAAGGAGACTTTCTTGTCACGCTTGGATTTGGGCCTCTTGCTGACGCCAAGTGCAGCGGAAGGGAGCGCTCCACGTGAGACAGACAGGATGGAATTCTTGGGGACATGTATAGGTGAGGCCCAACTGTCAATCAGGCCTCCAGTGGGTGGGGCCTTCTTGTAAAGAAGGACCTGGGTTTTCGTCCTCCTGATTTGAGCTGACTCCAGGATGGAGGACCCTAGAAATGTGGCTGGGAAGTCTTTACTGATACTCTGCCCTCGTCCTAGGGTCCTGGGGCCATTCTTACTCCTTGGGTTCTGTGGGTAGATGTAGGGGTGGCATCCAGCTGTCAGTCCAGGGTCAGCCTGAGGAGGCCTCCTGTGGGTGTGGTTGTCTTCGTCTTCCCACTTGCCGGGAGCTGTCGCCTCCCTGACATGTTCCTGCCGCCTTTGAACCCACACGACCTCGCACCCTGGCCTCTGGTCTTCCTGCCTCACTGGCCTGCAGTGACTCTGTAGAGGTCCCAGCTGGCACTGACTTATGGACTTGAGTCAAACCGGGCTGGGCTGTGTTCTTCATAGAACACTCTTTGTTATACACATGCGTGTTACCAGCTTTGTTTTTCGAGACAACCCAGCCCAACACACCACTTTGGATGGAGTTTACTCCCTATCCTACCAGGTGTTCTAGGCAAACTGCCCACCCCAACACACTCATGCCGTCTCCTCCCGCCTGCCCCCGTTGAGGACTCAGCTGGCTGGCCAGCGCGGATCCAGGTGGTTCAGCACTCCATGCATGTATTCAGCTTCTCATGAGTCTGTCATCCCCAGGTGACTTGGGACTGATCTCCAGCACCCAGCCCAGACCTGGCTGAGACGAACCGACTGCCACCCAGGGAATCCTGACTCCTGGCTGCCCTCCAGAGGGCTGCCCAGGCTGTAACTCTGAACAGGAGTGGCTGATGGGTTTGAACTGCCAACCTCAGAGTCAGTCACCCACCCTTTAACTGACAGCATGTATCAATAGAAGCCATTGACCTCGGGCTCTTTCCTCTTAGCAAAGGGCGTGCAGTGCATGCTCCTGTCAGGCCTTCAGCAGCTGGGGTGGGGGTTGTGTGAGGGTTGGGCTGAAGAATGTGGCCAGGGCTCAAACCGCCCTTAAGTTCACTGCCATCGAGTTAAGGCTGACTCGCAGTGACCGGATAGGATAGAGTCCATCTGCCCCTGTGGGTTTTTGAGACTAACTCCTTACGTGCATAGAAAGCCGCTTTTTCCCCATGGAGCAGCTGGCGGTTTCAAATGGCTGACTTTGTGGTTAGTAGCTCAATTGTAACTGCTACGTAACCCCACGACACAGTGGCGTCTCTCTCCACACTGGGTACTCTGAGGCTCTTCCTTCTTAACGTCAGCCACTACCAAGGCTGTGTCTTCCTTAACAACAGCAGCAGCGGCAACAGCACATGAAGGGCAAGGCTCATACCCAGAGCCCAGCTCCAGGGAAGGCCTGCTTTTTTACTGCCCCCGCTCCCGGCCCCCCTGCTTGATGACTTTCCTAGATGATCATACTAGAATACCACACACAACTCTCCTTCTCCATATGCCCATGTCCGGCTCTTCTCCATATGCCCATGTCCGGCTGGGATGTTTCTGAGGACAAGCCTCTCTGTCAAAGCTTTCAGTGACCACCCAAGATCTGGGTTGGTTTTCAAGAGTCCCCAATTTCTTTCCTCCAAGCCCTCTCCAGCACTGTCCCTCCAACGGAGTTCTCCCATAGCTTCTCCACAGAGGTGGATGGACAAGCACACTCCTTAGTCTCTTCTCTCACTCGGTGACCGTGGCAGTTACATAATCTGTTCTCAAGTTGAGGATTCAGAGTGAAGGGCCGGAGTTTGGCCTGCCAATCAGGTGGCAGCTTGAGGACCCCGTTTGGGGGCGCTACGGAGATAAATAGCTCACTTGCTCACTCCCATCGCAGCTGACAAGACACATGGAGCCACGCCAGTGCCCTGAGTTGGAGAAGGCCCACGGAGACCTCTGCCAGTGCTGGGAGCTTACAATGCCACTGGATCCACAAAACTTCCCATTCACTGGCCTGTGATCTTCCTGCATTCTGCATCATTGCATGTGTTCCGTGAGTCTGAAGAGGACTTTACAGATTGGAATGGGACATATGGGATAATATGGAGTTATGACCTTGATCTGGACTGGGATGTTTTCTCAATATTCAGTTGCTCTTGTATATAAAGCTTTTTCTTATACACATGAGATTCCCTGGATTTGTTGCCTCTAGTCCACCCAGATTAACACAGGGATCATCAGTAAGGCCCTCCCTGCACTTTCCAAGCAGATCTATCTATTCTATAGGGACTAACGGCGAGGGCCTGCCTGGCCTCTCACCCCCCAGACAAGGCTTGTGTCTAAGTGCCCACAGTATTTAAATTCTCCACCACAAAGGCCAAGAGCTCACTGAGCCCCAATTTGGTAGTGACGCTATGGTTCACTGGGAGCCCTGGTGGTGTGGGGATGAAAATCCTTGGCTGCAAACCACCAGGCTAGCAGTTCAAACCCACCAGTCATTCAGGAGAGGTGGATGTGGCTCTCAGAAGGATCTGCGAGCTTGGAAACCTGTGGAGGGGCAGTTCGGTCCTGAGGGCTCGTTAAGAGTCAGAACCACTTCCATCCACAACAGTTGGTTTGGGTTTTTGGCTGGGGGTCTCGGCACCGTCCGTCCTGGCTAAGAGATGGCAGAGTGCAGCTAGATGCCCATCAAGTCAAGATTCGAGCGGCAGCCCCCACCCCAACTTCCTCCTGAACTGAGAAGTTTGGGCATGGAGTTGAAACACATGCACTTCCCAGGCCCCCGCTGGGCACTGACATTCTAGGAGGCCAGCTTCCGAGATCCATCATCCTCTCCAGGCTGCTGGCAGGCCTGCCAGAGTGACCCCGAGGTTACCTGCAGGGAGGGCGACATGGTGCCTGGTCAATAAAGCCCTGGATCTTTCCTGGCACACGGCCGGTTGGGTCCTCTGTTCTTGCATAGACAACCTCTTCGGGGCAACTTTAAAGACTCGATGGCGCTCAATCTTCATTTGTTTCTGGCTACGTGAAGGTGATGAAGCCTCAAAGGCACCCGCTTGGCACTCTGTCTCCCCGCTAGAGAACCTGGAGAGGCTCGGGCTCCTCAGAGAGGATCTGAAGATTAATTCCACGGGCTTATCTTTCCTTTCCCCTCCTAGGTAGCAGGCTAATCGATCAGGGAGACCGAAGTTCTATTGCCCAAGAGCCTCCAGGGCAGGGGTGGGGGGATGACACACTCGCATCTACGTGCCAGGGGAAGGTGTACTTTCTCTTTGCCTCACCATGAAGGTCAAGAGAAGGGCATGTCTTCTAGTTTACTCCATCAAACACATCCCTCCCCCCTGCTAAGATAACGGGGAGCCCCCCACAGGGCTGGTAGGGCTGTAAGAGGCTGTTCTTTCCTTCGGCTGGGCGCACAAAGGGTTGAGCAGTTTCCTCTGGGCGTGAATGAGATAGATGGGTGATTTCTTCTCACTCTGAATGAAGTCCAAAGATCTCGGAGTTTGTTCCAAAAGCTTGGCTTTGGAGCTGTTGACTTGTAAACAAGCCTGCCAGGAGTGGGGGGCGAGGGGGGGGGGAGAGACAGAATCATGTCCTGCACCTGCCCCTAAGGCTGTCCATGCTGGAGTCCCTGGAACCTGTGAAGATGTCACTTTACAGAGCAAAGGGGGCACTGCAGATGAGACGAGAGAGGGTGTGGTCAGGATTATCAGGGTGTGATTGTTCGGGATTCTGTGAACCTGACACTCCTGGCTAGGGCCGTGGGGGAGCCCATCCTGTCAATGAGGCCGCAGCCCGGAGATAGAGGTGTGGCTGTTTGACAACAAAAGCCAGAGAACGAGCACAAGAGCCGGTTTCCCCCTGACCATTTGTCTTCCAAAGGAGCCAGATCTGCGGCTGGTGCGTCCGCCCCTTCCTGCTGTGGCGCCTGCAGATCCCAGGAGTCGTGAGCAGTGGACTGAATCAGCCAACGTCCGATGCATTTACCCCCCATCCACCAGCCTGTGCAGCTCGCTCGCTTCATCCTCCAGCTTTCTGTTTGTCGGCTTCCACAGCTACATGAGTCAGGAGAAGGTTGACTCGAACCTAACTGGATTTAGCTAAGTTTTTTTATAAATCATTTTAATGGGCGCTCACACAGATTTTGTAACAGTCCCTAATTCAGCTAGACCAAGCATCGTTTTACAATTGGGACCACCATCTGCTTTGAAACATTTTCTTTGTTCCTGAGCTCTTCGATATCAGCTCCCCTCTACCTCCTCCCGGACTCAACTGTTTCTACAGCCATGTGAGGCATCTCTTGATATAAATCTCTTTCTACCTTCAAACCTGTATCTGCTCCAAAGGGTTTCCAGGGCCTGCCTGCAGAGGCAGATCGCCAGGCCTTTCTTCTGAGGTGCCTCCAAGTGGGTCTGAGTAGTGCAGTGCTTAGCCATTTTTGGCCATCCAGGAGCATGTCAGAGGTGGGCAGTGCGATTTGAAGATGGGAAACTTCTGGTTTGGAAGGTGGAGGAAGCCTCTGTCTGGAAGGAACCAGCCCTGCCAACACCCTGGGGTTAATCTGTCAGATCCGTTTAGACCTCTGACCTCCACATCTGTGTGATAATACACATGTGCTTTCTTTTAAAGCATTGTGTTTATGGGGATGTGTTGTGGCACAAACAGGAAACTAGCACAGCTGCCATTTGGCTTTATGTGCAAATTAAATTCTGAAGTGGCATGAAAAATATTTTTAAAGAGCTCAGTTCACGTCTACAAACCATCTCCTGAGCCTCCCCTGAGGACTGGGCACTAGGCACATACAGACCAGGTTCGTGCCGGATGAGGCCGGGGGCGCCGCCATCAAAGCTGGCTCTTTAAGCCCTGGTGGCCCAGTGGTTACACACTGAGCTGCTAACTGCCAGGCCAGCGGTTTGAAACCACCAACAACTCCACAGGACGCAGATGAGGCTTTCGAGCCCCCCAAACCGACAGGGGTGGTTCTACCGCGGGGCCGTTAGGAGTGTGGTCAAACTGGGCCGAGAAGGGCAGTAAAGAGTTCCAGAAAGAATCCCATGCGCAGGAGCAGCAGCAAGCAGAGAAGGAAGGAAATCCATGGCGCCCTAGAAGGGGCCTGCAGTGCACAAAGGTGCTGCTCAGGAATGACAGGAGTGATTAGTTGTTGGAACCCACTGGGTGGGAGACCAGGCAATCTGCTTCAACGAAACCGGACAAGAAAGCCCCCTGGTGCCAGCATGAGCCAAACACCGACTTAATCACACCCCTCCAAGGTGGTACCTCCCTGTGCTTCTGTGGTGGTGGCCGTGGCAACGTGCTGGTGAGTAGGGGGGGAGGGCAGAACCGGAATGCACAGCTTCTAGGACGTACAGAGATCTCTGGGAGCTGCCAAGGGCCCACTTCTTCTGAGCTTCGGATCACAGCTCCTGGTCCCACTAGGCAGGCATTTTAGAAGGTTGCCTTGGAGGAACAAACTGGGTGCAAGGGAGAGAACTGGGTGTTGGGTGGGGTGACTTTTAGGGTCTCACGGCTGCGAAATCGAAGTTGGAGGTTCGCGGGTACCCGACAGCCCTCAGAAGAAAGGGCTGTTGACCTACTCCCCAAACCGAGCGGGTAAAACCTGTACACAGCACAGCTCTACTCAGACTTGCACGGGGCGCCCGGCGGCCATGCATTCAGTGGGAGAGCAAGGAGAGGTCCTGGCTGAGCTGGCAGCTGTGAGCGGAGGGTGGAGGTGCCCAGGTGTGGGCGTCAGGCTGGCAGGCGTGGTGCACCTGGGAGGGCATGAAGAACCGGGATGCTGCCACATGTCTTTAGGAGGAAGGAGGGCAGTTTGCCCATCAGCATGCTCCATTAAGTGTGAGTGCTGTGTGGCGTGCCAGGTGGTGAGGCGGGGGAACCCCAGCCTGGGGGCCTGGGCGGAAGGCAAGGATTGGGAGGCAGCTGGAGTGAGGGGGAGGATTGGGACTCAGGACCGCGTACAGGCTGTGATAGGATACAGGGGAGGGTGTTGGCTGTGGGGCAGGGCGGAGGTCTGGGAGAAGCTTGTTTGGAAACACCTGAGTGAAAACGTGTGTAGAAGGGGTGAGGGCAGGAGGACTCTGGGCTTAGCCAAGGAGGAGGTGAGCAGTGGCCTGGGCAGTTCCCTTGGGAACAAGTCAGAGCCCTCGGCCGCCAGTGACAGGGGCGTCAGGAGTGGGAAGAACAGGGTTCATGGCGAGGCTGGTCAAGGAACTGCCAGATCTCAGCCTCACGCTCGACCCATCTCTTGGCCTTTCCAATCCACTTTCCTCCCCAGGCAGTGCCATGCCGCTGGAAGCAGAGCTCACAAGGACCACTGAGCATCTCCTTCCGCCTGCTCAAGTGGGGTGGGGGGTGGGGGTGTTGGGCAGGAGGGTGGGGTGGGAGGTGTTGGCCAGGCCATCTCAGAGGCGTTTTCTGGACTGGTCAAACCAAGGAGAGCTCTCTCCAGCGCCTCTCCTTCACGAGCTCCCAATTGTCCTGGGCTGTCCGCCATCAATGCAACCACTCATTTTGGGAGATGGCTCCCACCTCCTGCCACCTTCAGAGGACTGGGCGCCTTAGTGGACCAGCGCAGGCCGTCCACACCATCGTGAGTGGAGACACTCCCTGCTCCTCCAACGCTGGAACCGAGCACTGGCTTGCGACAGGATGTCCCACAAGTGGGCCTGCAGGCGTGCCTGGGACCTGACCTTGGCCAACAGTGGTCTGCTTCATTAGTTGGGACTTAGGAGACCCCAAACCATCCAGGTGGAAGGCGATTCTCGCTTTTCCCCCTCGTGGGGTCTGGGATTTTCTGCTAACACCGTGGGCAGCCAGAGCATCCAGCGCTTTGGCTCAGGTGTCCTGGGATTAGGAGCTGGATTCCCCGCAGTGGCTGACATCACTGTACTGTCTTTTAAGGGCCAGAAAGGGGCACGGGTGTCGTTGTGGTTTCTTGCATCTCTTCCCGACTCCCCACCCCACCCTATGTCGGCAGCGCCCTTTGTTTGTTTTCTGTCTTTGTCTTTTTGCTGTTTTCCCCAGCAATCAGCTCCCACCCCCACCCTCCTGCAAGTCTTGTGTTCTGCCTGAGAAAACATCCAGTCTCAGACTTCATGGGAAAGAAAGCAAACATTCGCTCATTTCTCTGGGCTGTATAGCCATCTAATCAAGGGTGGGATAACCGATTCTTTACCCGTCCTTCTCCTCCCTCCTGGGGGCGGGGGAGCGGGGGAGGGACAGGGTAGCCAGCATTACTTGCTGTCTTTCAAATGATGGGGAGAAAAAGAGGAACCCGCCTTATTTACACATTGGGTTACTGATCGCTGAGTTGGCGTTCAAAACCACCCGCTGCTCTGAGATGTAGGTGAGACTTTCTACTCCTGTAAGGACTGACCATCTTGGAAATCCACAGGGGTGGTTCCTCTCTCCTACATGGCCACTATGAGTGTGAGTGTGTGTGTGTGTGTGTGTGTGTGTGTGAGAGAGAGAGAGAGAGAATATGTTGGCATCTTGAATTTTACATCTAACACTGAAAGTGAGAGAGTACATTTGTTTGTTAAAGGCAGCCACTTCCCATAATCTCTGTAATAGTGGCACAGGATGCCTGTCTCCAAAAGTAATTTAAGAGACAATATCTTACTGGTTCTCTAGACTCAAGTTTCAAAGTCCCTTCTACAGCGGTTTGGCCAGAAAGTTTCCAGTGATAGGAACTTCCATTTCTTTCATGAGTCTCTCACTGTCTGCTCCATTTTGGAATGAGGTTGGTAACCCAAAATATATTTTTCCAAAGTGACAGACTGACACTTCTCCCTGTTGCGTGCGTGCGTGTGTGTGTGTGTGTGTGTGTACTCTGGCTTCCTGCAGCAGCAGAGACCCAGCTGACCTGCGAGCTTGCCTCAAAGTCACTCTCCCTGTCCCCTTCTCTGTTAGACCCTTTCTTCTTCTTTCTCTTGCTTTGTCTTATCTGACTCACTTTCCACTCAGTCCGTCCTGACATCTGTCTGCTGGGACGTCTTCCTCACCAATTCTCCATGGTTGCAAAGACTTTCTGCAGGAGAACCACCTTTCCTTTCAATAATGTCTGCATGGCAGGGAGTTTTTAATGCTTGGTAAACCACCTTGTTCTCTTTCAGGGGGAAGGTCAAACAAGGGGAAGAATTCCAGCTTGGTTTTAGCAAATGATTGGTGCGCACAGGGACTCGGCACCCTCTGGTGGCTAGCCTGGTGCCAAACTTGGGCAACTTCACTCGAGGAACACAGAACACGAAGACGCACCAAGGCTGATTTCTCAAGAAGCAAGAAACAAATGGGACCCTGTCAACGAGGGGGTGGCCACAGTCACTTCCTCACAGGTCAGCTGGTGGTCCCCTCCGCTGACGCCCGCCCATCGGGACAGTGATCAACTTCTTGGACTTAAGTTCCCCGGGGAAGGCTCAGCCCCCACAAAGACGCCGGACTGTCTGAGAATGCAGGACACACAACGGATGCCGATGAGCAGTTACATGGAACACAGCGGAATCCGGCTTCCCAGAGACAGCGATGGCATGAGGACAGCATGAGGACAGCGAGTGGGGTTGACCAGACACGTAGGACACCGGGGTGGGGGGCGGGAGGGGGCAGGCACTGGACACAGGGTTGGTTACCTCTCTCTGAGTCCGGGAAGGCATGAGGGAACAGAGCAGAAACAACACGTTAGTATTCGCGTGGCATCAGGAACTCAAACAGCCCGTTTACAGCGGCGGCTCCGAGGACAGCTAGCCCGGCATGCTCCTGACTGCTGCAGTGACAGGCGGTTTCCCGAGCTTATTTTAGCTGAACTGGAGCACACGGGAGTGTGTATTTTGAGCCCCGCTACGATGCAGCCAAGAGACACCAGCTGAATTTACAGAGGCAACCTATCAACGGGGGAGGTAATCCGGCTTAAAATATCCTAGTCGGATGCGGGGAGCTGTTTGCAGTAAACCCTGGCTGGGCACGGGGCTGCTCTCCCCACCGTCGCCGGCTCCCAGTTAAAAGAGCCACAACAAACAAAACCCACACACAAGGACACGGCAACACCGGCTTACCTGTCCGCTAACAAGTCTGCGATCCTATGGGACCCTGTATTAATGGAGCCGCAGCAGCAGTTGATTTCACACCTCCCCCTCCCCCACTGCATCATTACAGAGGGAGGGCGAAGGGGCAGAGGCAGTGGGTGGGTGGGGGGTGCAGTGACAGGGAGCAGGAGAGATGGGCATGGTAGCTGGAGGGCGAGGAACATCGGCACAGACAGAGCGGAGACAAGCAAGCCAGTTGGGGTGGGGGACCACGCACTTGGAGTTCACCGAGAGCTGCTGGGGTGACCCCGAGGAGGCCACCTTAGCTTCTGACCCCGAATGTGCTCCACTCCCTCTGGTCTTGCCACAGCCCAGTGACAATGCGCCTCTCTCTTCTTACCTGTCTGGCTAACAATTCTGATAGGGCCCCTCCTGCCTCCACCTGACCCTCTGAGAGCATTACAGCCAACACACCTGCAGAGAGGAATCTCTCAGAGAATTCTCCATGGAAGGACGGACGGACTTGAGCATGCACAGAAACAGGTTCTTTGAGCGCCTCTCGGCCAGGGTCGCGGTGGGAGATGCCTAGTCCAGCAGGCAGAGACCACCAAGCCAGCAGGCAGAGAGGCAGGGCTGCCCGTCTGGACAGAAAACACTGACCATGCCTATCACTGGCATGAAGGAGAACCCTGAACTTGCAGATGGATGTGGAGGCTTCCAAAAGTTCACAGAGGGGCTGAGCCCCGGTGGCGTAGTGGTTGTGTGTGTGACTGTGGCCCACTGGGATGGAGGTTCAATTCCAGCTCCACAGGAGCAAAGGCTGGGCCTCCTATTCCCACCACCAGAGGGCAGTGATGCCCAAAAAACAAAAAACAAAAAACAAAAAAAAAAGAAGAAAAAACCCCAAAAGTTCACAGAAAGCAAGGAATGACCAGATAATGTAATCTTCCCCCTCCCCCCACCATGAACTTATCAAAGCCCCCTTGTCTGGTGTCACGGGGAAAAAACACAGAGGGAAAAGCTTGACTGCCTAATTCTAATGTACTTCACAGGAAAACCAGGTGCACTCCACTCAGTCCGTTTTGTTTCGTGACCCCGCGGGGCAGAGTTCCTTTCTGAAAGCAGGTTGTCCTGCCGCTGACTTTCAGTAGCAGAGAGTGCTCCAGCCACCCGTATTTTAAACTGTGCATAAAAAAAGAGAAAGAAAAGATAGACAAACCTAACAGTGTCAACTGTGATCATCTGGATTACGGAAGATTTTTTTTTAAATTGAGTATAATTTGTTAACTGTTGACTCTCATACGATACTAAGAAACTGTTGACTCTCATATGATATTAAGAAAAAAAACTCGGGCTGAGGCCCGGTGGCGTAGGGGTTGTGTGTGGGACTGCGGCCCACTGGGTTGGAGGTTCAAATCCAGCAGCAAGGCTGGGCCTCCTACTTCCACCACCAGAGGGCAGTGATGCCCCCAAAACAAACAAAAAAGAAAGAAAGAAAACTCTTCCTCGATAGTGGAGGCAGAATCCTGGGATAAGCACACCTAACGCACTGTCGTGCCTGCACCGGACCCTCCTCGCTGAGTTCTGGCTCTGTGCAGGGCCGGCCAGCCCCCACCACTGTCAGTGTGACTTGCTCTCCACCACGGGTTCTGAGAGGCTCCGGTCAGGGTCAGACAGCTCGCACCTGGTAAAGACAGGCTTTGGACTGAGGCCTGCAGGGTGCTCCTCCCAGGATCCCTGCTGGCACAGGGGTTGGGAGCTGGACTGCCCTCCCTAGGGCCCACAGTTTGAAACCACCAGCAGGCCCGAGGGAGAAAGACGGGGCTTCCTGCTCCCGCCAACAGTGACAGTCTCAGGACTCACAGGGGGCAATTCTACTCTGTCCTATAAGGCATCGCTCGACGGCAGTGAGTTTGGTTTTTTGGGGGGGAGTGTTTCTCTGGTAGATTTCTCACACTTCCACTCGGTCCTTCCCAGACCCCTGTGAAGTCTTCATGAAGTACTGTTTGGGGACTCTTTGTTCTAAAATCTGTTGCAGTGGCTACACAGAACCTATAAACAAAATTCACAGTGGAAGGGTTTATTCAGAACATCAGCAAGCTATTGTGCCAGTGAGAAATGGGCGGGGTTGAGATATTTGTCAGAGAGGTCACACGGTTCTGTGGAGTCTGCTAATGCACGCCCCAAAGGCTATGCCTCTCTGCTGCAGGCTTCAACGAGAAGCCATGCTGCTTAATTTAAGCCCGTGGGTCTGCAAACCCCACGTTCGCGCCCAATGAAGTGCCCAGAGGTCCCTCACTCCACAAGCCAGCCTCCTGCACAAAAACACTCAGCCCTGACTCTGTTCCAGGCCGGATGCTGACTGTGAGACTCTGAGACTGTGCCTGTTTTCAGGAGTAGAAAGCTTCAACTTTCTATCACGGAGCAGTGCACTGTCAGCTCGGAGGATGGGGGCCCAATTCGTAACCACCACGATCCCTGCTGACGATGGAAAGGGGGAAGATTCTAGACAAGCATTTCAGGAGTTTCACTTACATGTCACTTGCTACAAAGTAATCACAACGTTGCTGCTGTGAGGCGGCACCGATGGGGGTTCTGATCTGCGGTGACCCGTGAACAAGACACTGCGCTCCCTGGCCGTGCCCCGTGGAAGGTCCTGATGTTGGAGCCCAGTGCTGCAGGCGCTGGGAAGCCATCCTACCAAGAGTCTTCCTTGTTTCGCTGCCCCTGTACTTTAGTGACCACGGTGTGCTTTTCCATGGACTGCTCTCTCCTGAACAGCACGTCCAAAGGAGGCAAGGCAGAGTCTCGCCATTCCTGTGGGTTATACTGCCTCCACAGCAGAGTACTTTTGCCTCTAGAAAACCCCATGGGGTAGTTCAACTTAACAAAGGCGATCACATAGGTTATTGCCCCTGGGAAAAATGCTAGATCAAACTGCCTTCTGGTAGCTATTGCCACTAGGCTCCCTGGCAGGCACAAGTTCGTGCTGGGCAGCATGTGGGCAAAGACACCTCTGGGGTGCAGGAGAGCCAGTTGACTGGCAGAGCCCCCAGAGACCCGGATCCTCATTGCAGTCCGAGGGAACCACTGTGCATCGTGAGGCAAGCCAGGGTCCCAGCGTTTCCTGGGGGCCTCCCAGCACGCTGATGTTCATCAGAACAGACTGGTTAAGTGCACTGCCTCTCGGCGCACAGAAGAATGCCCGCAACCGTGGCCCGCCATGGATTTTCTTTAATGAAAGAAGGCGGCTTATTGAACCTTTCATTTGTTTCCTGCCAGAAGCTTTTATTCTTCATGAAACTCCTATGCCCTGTGGAGGGCAAAAACGTTCAACCTCAGATTGAGAGCCCTGCCCAGAAAGGCTGGTGCTGCTTTTCAGTACCTGATGATGGGCTGGGGCCTCCCGGAGAGCTCCGATTGGCCTTGTCACCAGGGATTCGCTGAAGGAAGTCATGTTAATAACACAGAGACCCTGCGCTTGGCCCTGAAGGTGGGTCTCGGGACTTTAAGCAAGAAGAATCTTTTGGGGGTTGATAGGCTGTGAGCTGAGCCGGTCGCAGTGGAAACCAGCCGTGGAGAGAGACTTGGTGCCATCTTTGAAGTAACATTCAAAAATCCGGAAAGAACTGGCACACAGGGACAGCTGTTCCACTGTGGGCACCTCGCACATCTGGGGAGAAAAAAAAATGCCCCCCAAACCCACGGGCCCAAAGCTGGGCTGCTGCAGAAGACGAGGAAGGGAGGTGACTAAATTTAGAGGCAGGCGATGCTGCGCCCCACCCCACGCCCCACCCCCAAGATGTCAGTGGGAAGTGTGAAACACTCAGATTCATCCATGTGCGCTGCTCCCCGCCCCGCCCCCCCGGGGGCGGACTGATCAGTATACTCTCAGTGAGAATGAACGTGGGACTAATTGGCAATGCTTTCATTAACATACGCCTGGAATAACAGGGTGCCTTGGCATGTGCAATTGGGCGTCAAAATGAATAGAAAATTCTTCCAATTTGAAAAGGGAGGCAGGAGGAAGGAGCATGCTAAGGACCACCCCAGCTTTCTGGGTCCCAAGATGTCCCCTGCTGGGTGCTCCCCACGGCCACGGCCACCTACTTCTTACTTGACTCACAGCCTTCCACTGCTCACAACGGAACCCCAGCCGGCCGCCCCCCCCACACCCCCGGGAAGACCCCTCATTTCTGCGGAATGCTCTTCTAAAATGGGATGTTGGCTTTTCTTCAGCCAGCGTCTTGAGGCTCTCAGCTGTGATCCAGCCAGCATTATTTGCATTACAATGAAGTGAAAAAACAAAAAACCCAAATCAGTGAACTTTTCCTAACACAGCTCCAACTGTACCTGGTTTCCACCGCCTTGAATTTATGTGGTTCCCTGAGCCGGCAGGCCCTTCCCTCTTTCTTCTCCCTCTCTCCTGAGGAGTGGCTTCAGGGACCCACCTACCGGAACAGAGTGCTGCCCAACCATCCCTGTCCCTGCACCGTCGCATGGCTGGCCAGCTGGACGCCAATCCATCAGGCTGCTGGGATCCGTGGAGCTTTATTGGCCGAGTTTTAGAAGAGACAGTGCAGGTCCTTCGTCCCAGCCTGTGGTCACCTGGAAGCTCTGCTCCAACCTGCTTGGCAACTGACCAAGCCTCTGCCGATGTGGCAGATGGGAGTGGTTGTGCGCAGCATGCGTTTCTCTGGTTCCAACCGGGGCTTCCATGTGGGAGGAGACTGTGCCCCCTAAACTACCACTCTTGCCTCTGGAAACCGGAAGCCCCAGGGGGATTTCTTCCCAAGAGAGAAGATGTAAGGTGTTAACCCATAGAACCCTGGTGCTCCTGGAGGCCGGTGGTGTGGACTAAGGCAGCAGGATAACTATGTG
>PVJH01027352.1:0-28798 GCA_004026705.1 Nesogale talazaci | reverse complement strand
TATTCAAAATTACTGATTTACAGATAGACTTTTTGTATAAAACAAATTTATAACAAATGTATTATATATATGATTCTAAAGAAACTATCCACTTTTATTACCTTCAAATTATGCTATTATTATTAAATATTGAATTTTATTTATGCAAACATCATGATATAAAACTTTTCAATCAAAATCAACCAACCCAAACCCATTGCTGTTGAGTTGAATCTGACTCATAAAACCCCATATGACAGAGTAGGATAATTTTTCCATAAAATTGATAAAAATTGCAACCTTTTCCCCCCATAGACTGATTAAGGGTTTGAATAGCTAAGCACTTAACCATTGTGCCATTAAGCCACATCATATGAAATATATATTTTATAAAAGGTTGCTCTTGCTAATCACTGAATGTGGCAAAAATTAAAATTTTTTTTTAATTATAAAGAGGAAATATAGTTTTATATTCATCTTGATTCCATTTTCAGATTAGGGGTTCTTAAAACATGACTTACTTATATATTCGTGCAAAAGCTGAGCTTTTTGGTACATTTTAAGTTCAGTTTTTGTGGTAAAATTAGGTGCCTTTGCTAATTTTCAGGTTGGCTTATACTGGAGCATATATGTGTAATTGATCAATATTATTTTAAGCCTAAGTACCTTATTGGTTTAATATTATTGCTCATATATGAAAAAATTATAATCTAATCTAGAACTTAAATATATAATTATTAATTAAATATATAATTTGTACTGTATTTAATATACACATAAATCTAAATTTAAGCTTTACATTAAAATTGTTTGCTAAAATGTATGTTTCTCTTTTCTTTCTTTCTAGGAATATTTTTATCCCAAATACTTAGGTAAGTTCAAAAAATCTCAGTCATATATTCTTAAAAATTGAAGGGGCCATAGAGATCATCAATTTCAAACCTCTGATCCTGCATTTCATCCAATATATTATGATTAGCCTTGTAAGTGAGATCTCATGCTACATTGAATTTTGATTTCTTTTTCTGGAAAGATATGCAGATACATTAGAGTTTTTAGAAATTTTTTGAACAATTTGACTTTCAGTTTCTTTCATTCTGATATCCCTCAAAAAAGAGTCATTGGACTGATGTAAAATCATATTCAGATCTTTCAATCAACTCTCTTTAATTCATGAGTTAACTTTAGTGAAAGGAAAGATATGCATTTAGATACCTTTCTATAGCTTAGGCATAAAATAGAGTCAATTAAGTATTATGAAACTCATTAACATATTTATCTTTTTAGCACATCATTTTATCATACCCTCCAGTAGTCCACCTAGACTCTGCTTTAGGATACTATTCTAGAA
Organism: Nesogale talazaci; assembly: GCA_004026705.1. Lineage (NCBI taxonomy): Eukaryota > Metazoa > Chordata > Mammalia > Afrosoricida > Tenrecidae > Nesogale > Nesogale talazaci. The sequence goes on along the minus strand of PVJH01027352.1, from coordinate 27,468 downwards.
TTTCCAGGAGTGAAGTGGTATTCCAAGATCCAAATTAATCTGAGTGACTGTGATAAGACTTCAGTTTGCTTTAGAAAATACGAGCAATTCTTATTATTTTCAGATACTCTAGTTACGAATTTATTTCTAAAATAAATTTAAAAATTCCAAATCAGTATATAATGGTTCTTTCAAGGTTATTGGCAGATATCTGCAGGTGGGAAAAAAGTGTGTGTCAACTGAAACATGCATTCGCAGCTCACATGGGTTGTGGCTGCAACTTTGGGTTCAGCCATAGCTGTAGTTGTGAACATGGTGCCTCCTCCTGTTGTATAGAGAGGCACTATGAGTCAATTCCCAACAACAGCAATCCCTGCTGCCAGGTGGGAACAATACTTACCCCAATGGGTCATTATTTTTTTCATTTGTCAAATGAGTAGTATTCATTATTTTCCAGATAAGTTTGCTGTAATAATAAAGACATGAGACAATAGTTCCAAAACACTTATTTGTCTGACTTGGATTCCTGTGTTGGGAGCATGTACCAGGGTACATGCTCTGGTCCAGCCTGGGGTCATAATACCCGGTGTGAGGAAGCCTCAAGGAACCAGAGAAATATTGTGTGCTTCATTGGTGCTATACTGTGCCCTGTTTGACTCACCCCTACCTTGTGACCCTTGTGATCCTATTGGTTACAGATTGGCTTTGGGTCTCTGCTCTGACCCTCCTTGTTCTCAGCAATATGTTTTGTTTGGGTCTTCCTATGTGTGTTACCTGATTCCATCGACAACTGGTGATTGCACAGGCTGGTGTTCTTCTTCCATATGGTCTTGTTGCTTCTCTGCTAGATGGCTGCTTGTTTAACACCAAGCCTTTAACCCCAGACTGTCTTTATCTGATAGTCAGGCACCATCAGTTTTCTTCACCACATTTGCTTGTGCACACATTTTGTCTGCAGCAGTTGTGCTGGGAGGGTGAATATCACAGAATGCCAGCTTGTTAGCACAAAGTGTTCTTGGGTTGAGGGAGAACTTGAGCAGAGGCCCGAAGTCTGTCCACTCCTTCAATGTATTGTCATTTAAATATATGTACATAGGCCAATGCCTCTATTTTATGAGTTAATGTAGTTTCCTATGTACTCATCTATGTTATATCTTTATCCATAACTTTGCTTCCAAGATCTATCCTGTTTCCTTTTACCTTCCGCTTGTTCCACCATAATTCTTGCTCTTCTCTGCCTTTTAGTAATCCCTCTCCACTAGATTGCTGTTGCTCCAACAGCCCCATGATCTCTAAGTCCTCCTCGGTTTCCCCTAGTTTTGCCCTTGTCTAGGGCATCATTTGCTTGCCACTCTATCGCCCCACCCCTTTCTTCCCCCAAGTCCTTCTGGAGCTATTGGTCCCATTGCTTTTTCTTCAGACTTATTTCCCATGTCTTATTTCCCTACATATGTAGGCAAATCAACAATAAATGAGATAAAACTGAAAGAAAAAAATAAATAAAAAGAGAAAAAAAGCCTAGCAAAAAAAGCCCCTAACAGCAAAACGGCATACATAATTCCAGATCTGTCCGCGGACCTTTGTGACTATCTCCCCACTGCTCCTGGGGGGTTCCGGGAACTGCTCCGTTCCTCAGTTCTATTTTGGGGGCTCCTCTGGAGCTTTGTGGCTTGGCTTTGATCCCGTTGTTGGTCTGTTATGTTCCTTTCCTGGTTCGCCCCACTGCGCTGGGTTCAGACTGGACTCACTCCCTACCGTGAGTCCTCAGAATTGTTCTCTTGGCGCGATATGCTCCAGCGGGGGGACATCAGGAGAGACAGGAACTCTTTATAGAAACACAAAGGCTTTTCTTTCTCTGGTGGTTTCAAATGGCTGACCTTGGGTTAGCAACCCAATGCATTACCCCTATGCCACCAGGGTTCCTTCTAAAAGTATGATTTTCTAAAACCTATAGCTGCCAATGCAATATAGGTATATCAGAATATGAAAAATGCTTTTTATAGTAAAGATCTTCATGAATTCTTGCTTTCTAAAACAGAAATTAGCCATTTGTGCTGTTAAAGTGGAGATTTTCAAGACTGTCCCAGTATCTCAATATTAAGTAAAAATTTAAATATTTTAAATAAGTAAGCAACATAAAAGTAGTAATGACTTGTTATAATATGTTTTATTAAAATAAGTAATAGTTTCAAATCTTACTTCCCAGGACTCTGCAATTAGGTTATGTTACTTCTTAAAACATTTACATTTATGTAAATTTGCATTTAAGTAAAATTAGATTCATTCTAAGAGAGTATTATCTGTTGGGGATAAATTCCTTTAAATTTTTTTCCCCTTCATTATCTTTCTCAATTTCCTCTTTTCTTGGCTCCCCTCTGTCTTCTCTTATTCTTTCTCATTTGGCAGCAGACAGAAAACCAAAGTATAAAAATAATTCCAAGATGTGGACTCTTGTGAGACTGGTTAAAAAAAAAATTCGAGCTGTATCAGATTAAACAAGTTGCATGACTTTTAGGGTATGTATTTTCAAATGTATACTGTATGCTTTCTAGCTTTGGTGCTGCTTGAAATACCCAAATACATATATGTGTGTATATATATATATATTTAAATTGCATAATTCATTCTTTAATTGTAAAGTGATATATTATTGATTGAGAATATAAATCTAATGTTTCCTTTTATGACTTATTCTCATCGACATTTTATATTAAGATTTTATGTATACATAGGCATATGAGGTGAACCTTATATTGAAACAGAAAACAAAGCCAGAAAGCCCTAGCTTTTATATATATATATATATATATACACACACACACACACACACACACACACACACATATATATATATTTTGTGGGCATCACTGCCTCTGGTGGTCATGGGCGCTACCCAGTGTTGCTCCTGGCCAAACCCGTGGGCCACAGTCCCACACTCAACCATTTACACCACCGGGGCTCAGCTGCTGTTATATATTTTTATTGATACAAATACTCTATAGTCCAATGAACCTTCAGTTAGAAAAAATAACAGAACTCATAATGTATTCTGGTAAATTTAGGATAATTAAACTACTATATACAAAACTGTAGAAAACAACAGGTCAGACAAGGAGATGGTTACAATTCTTTAAGTCAACCACAAGATGAAGCCAGATTACTCCTTTTGGAACTTTTTTAGATTCAGAGGTTCAGGGATTAAGAAAATACTTTAATTGATCCACCTATTTTATGTACTGGACTGAAAATATGTAATTTGGAATAGCAATGCCCATTAGACTTTATTATATAAATGACTTATTAAACTGTGACTTATTAAACTATAACTTATTATATTCCTTTCAGGAAATAGTATAAATAGTTCTATTCTTTTTTTTGGGGGTGGGGGAGCAAAACTGCCCTCTGGTGGTGGGAGTAGGAGGCCCAGCCTTTGTTCCGTGGAGCTGGAATTGAACCTCCATCCTAGTGGGCCGCAGTCCTGCAAACAACCACTATGCCACCGGGGCTCAGCCCAAATAGTTCTATTCTTTATAAAGGTCTTCAAAAGTATCACTTGATTGAATGGATAATTCTGTAGTGGAAAAAAAACATTTCCTGAAAATACTAAGTTTTGAGCCTATATATTGGTCTTAAAAATATATTTTTAATTTCCATTTCTTTCCAAGTTGGTGAATTTGTCTAGCCAGCTGACTCTATCCTTTCAGATCAACTTTAAAGAGTTACAATAGCATTCCAGGCACTAATGATAACAAACATAACAAAAATAACAGGAAACGTGAGAAACCCATGGGCAGAATGAAGCCTGGCTTGATTTAATATGTGTGTTCAGGAACTGGAACACTGTTGAGGCAGCAGTTAGGGCAGATTGGAGGATTTTAAAAATGTCCCAAGCAATCAACTCAAAGAAAACAAAAACAAAAACAAAAGCACTTCATAGATTAAATCCTGAGAAATAAGAACTCATAGATTAAATCCTGAGAAATAAGAACGTATAAAACATTCTAGTCTAAAGCTAAATTATAAAATTAGTAGCTCTCTCTATAGGCAATAGCTCAGTAGACAGTGAAAGGAAGATAGCATTCAAAATGGCAAGTAAAATATTTAGAAATACCCTAAGACTAGAGAACATCTCTATGCAGAAAATTTAATACTCTAATTTAATACTCTAGTACTCTAATTAAGGGTATAGAAGACAGATTGAAACCTGGAAAGAATAGATATTTTATGTTTATTAAAAGATCATTTACTGCTGAGCCCCGGTGGCATAGTGGTTGTGCGCAGGACTGTGGCCCACTGGGATGGAGGCTCAATTCCTGCTCACAGGAGCAAAGGCTGGACCTCCTACTCCCACCACCAGGGCAGTGATGCCTAAAAAAAAAAAAATCATTTACTTTGGGCTCTTACAAACTCATCAGAATGCGTACATCAATTGTATCAAACATATTTGTACATATGTTATCATTATTGTTTTCTTTTTTAAATTTTTTCATCATTGTTTTCTAAACATTTACTTTCTATTGAATTTCTCTTTTCCCTCCCTTCCTCCCATCACGCTCATGACCCCCTGATAACTATCAATTATTATCATGTTCCTATCTTGCGCCAACTACTGTCTCCAATCCCCCTTGGTTTCTGTTGTTCTTTCCCCTGGAGGCGTGTGTGTGTGGTTTATGGTCCATCACTGCCATCAGTTCCTCCTTCCTTCCCTCCCTCCTTTCTCCAGCTCTCCCCTACCATTCTGATATCACTTTTCCCACTCCTGCTCCTGGATTCTGTTTATGGTCAATTCTTAGCTCTTATCTGTTGTATCTGTGCACAGGCTTTGGTCTAACCCAAGGTGAAAGGCAATACTGGGGTCATGATGGTGGAGGTAGCCTCAAGGAACACGAAGAATATTGTGTGTTTCTTCAGTGTTTTACTGTGCCCTGGTTGTCTTATCCCTTTCCTGTGACCCCTCTGTGAGTACTTGTCCATTGTTTACATTTGGTCTTTGGGTCTCTGCTCTGACCCGCCAACTGCTGAACAATATGTTTTCTATTTTGCTTTTGTTTGTTTGTTATGGATCTTCTGATTCCTATAACCTGGTGTCAACAACACCTCATGATAACATGGCTTGTGTGCTTCTTCCATGTGGGCTTTTGTTTCTCTGCTAGATGGCCACTGTTTAAATTAAAGTCTTTAAGACCCCAGATATTATTATCTTTTGATAGCCAGGCACCATCTGCTTTCTTCACCACATTTGTATTTTTTTTAAATTATTTTATTGGAGACTTGTACAACTCTTATCACAACCCATGTATACATAAATTGTATCAAGCACATTAATACATTTGTTACCCTCATGAGTCTCAAAACATTTGCTTTCTATTTGAACCCTTGGCATCAGCTCCTCATTCCCACCCCCTACCCCACCCCATCCTCCTCATGAACACTTGATAATTTATAAATAATTATTGTCATGTCTTACACTATCCGATGTCTTCCTTCATCCACTTTTCTTGTCCATCTCCCAGGGAAGAGGTTATATGTAGATCCTCGTAATCGTTTCCCCCTTTCTATCCCACCTTCTCTCCACCCTCCCTGTATCACCTCTCCCATTAATGCTCCTGAAGGATTAATCTATCCTGGATTCCCTGTGTTTCCAATTCCTATCTGTCCCAGTGTACATTCTCTGATCTACCCAGATTTGTAAGGTAGAATTGGGGTCATAATAGTTGGGGGTGGGGTGGGGGAATCCCAAATTGGCACCAGATTATGTATCTATCACAAGAATGTTTAGCAATGGCACACAAAGGACTTATTACTAAAATTTACAATACCCTCCTAGCCTGCAAAAAGAGGAAAACAGTTCATCCCCCGAGGAATTGGGCAAAAGACTGAAGAGAAGTTTCACTAGAAAGGAGTTAGCCTATGTATTCCCTTTTTCAAGGTTGTTGGGTTTGTCCCAATTTCTTTGTTGATGGTCTTGGAAGTTTGGAGGTTTTACTGTTAGATCTGTGATTCACCTTGAGTTTGTTCTTGTGCATGGGGTGAGGTAAACACCTAGTTTCATTTTTCTACAGGTGGATATCCATTTTTCTAGTACCACTTGTTAAAGAGGGTATCTATCACTTGATGACTTTGGGCCCTTGTCAAAGATCAGTTGTCTATATGCTGATGGCTTTGTTTCTTAGTTTCCACTGGTCAGAGTATCTGTCATTAACATAGTTCCATGCTATTTTAATCCCTTTAACTGCATAGTAGATATTAAAGTTAGGTAAAGTGAGCCTTCCAATTTTGTCCTTCTTCAGAAGTTCTCTGTTAATTCTGGGCTCCTTCCCTCTCCATATGAAATTGATTGTCAATTTTTCCAAGTCTTAGAAGAAAACTGTTGGCATTTGAATCAGGATAGCATTAAACTTATATATAGTGTCATGGGTAAGACTGACCTCTTTACTTCTTTTAGTCTTCTACTCCATGAGCATGGAATATTCTTCCATTGGTGGAGATTATTTTGGTTTCCTGTTGTAGGGTCCTGTAATTTTCCTTGTATAAGTCTTTTTTTGGTTGTTAAATATATCCCTAGATATTTTAAGTGGTTCTTTGCTATTGGGAAAGATAATGTCTTCTTGATCTCCCCTTCCATGATCTTGTCCTATATACACCAATAGTTAACCAATAGATTTCTGTTTGTTGATCTCCTATTCTGCCACTCTTCCATATTCTTTTTTTGCTGTCAGTACTCCTGTTGTGTAGCGTTGGGGATTTTCAGTGTATAGAATCCGATTGTCTACAAATAGTTATAGTTTCTTCACCCCCTTCTCCCAGGTGGATACCATACGTGTCCTTATGTATTCTTATGCTGTTAGCTAGGACCTCCAGTATGATGTTAAATAGAAGGGGTTATAAGGATCATCCTTGTCTGGTCCCCTTTTTCAGTGGGATTGTTTTCACCTTTGACTATGACGTTGGTTGTTGACATTTTTGTAGATAGCTAGTATTAACGTGAGGAATTTTCCTTCCATTCTTATTTTCTTGAGTGTCTTAAGTAGGACTGGATGTTGGATGTTTTCAAATGCTTTTTCTGCATCTATCAATATTATCATTCTTATACCTTTTCTTATCAATGTAGTGTACAAAATTGATAGATTTGGGGATGTTAAACCTCTTCATCCCCAAGATGAATCTCACATTTATGGTGAATGGCATGTTTTGTATGCTTTTGTATTCTATTGGTCAATATTTTGTTAAGATTTTTTGCATCTATGCTCAATAGATACACTGTTCTTTTTTTCTTTTTCTGGTGGTAGCGATGTTATACTGGCTTCGTAGCATGAGCTTGGCATCTTTTTCTATGCTCTGGAATAATTTGTGGAGGATTGGTGTAAGCTCTTCCCTGAACTCTTGGTAGATTCTCCTATGAAGCCATCTGGTCTGGAAACTTTTCGGTTGGCAGTTTTTGATAGTTGTATCTATTTCTTCCTTTGCTATGAGTCTGTTGAGGTCCTTGACCTCTGTCTGGGATAATCTAGAGAGGAATTGTTTTTCCAAGTATTTGCTCAGACCTTTCATGTTATCGAATTCAATGGAATACAGACTTTTGTAGTACTTTGTTATCATCATTTTAATCCCTTTATGTTCCATTGTGATTTCCGTTTCATTCCTCAGTCTGGCTCTTGATATTTGCTCCTTTCTTTCCTTGATTAAGCTTGCCATTGGTCTGTTAATTCTGTTGATCCTTTCAAAGAACCAGATTTTAGGTGTGGAGATTTTTTGAATTGTTTTCTTGTCCTCCCACTGGGTTAACTTTGCCCTGATTTTTGCCCTGTTTCTTTCTTTTGGTATTAGAGGAGGTGTTATATTGACTCTGTTCTAGTTACTGGAGGTTTTGTGAGAGCATATCAGTCATAAGTCTCTCTTCCTTCTTTATATATGCACTTATTGCTATCAATCTCTCTCTGATAACTGTGTTTGCAGTATCCCATTGGTTTTGATATGTCCTATTCTCATTCTCATAAGTTTCAAAAAATTTCTTGAAGTTCTCTCTAATACGGGCCAGTACCCATTCATGTCGCAGAATACTGTTATTCATGCTTCAGGTGTTTGCCCTTCTTTTTCTTGTCATCCTTTTCTTGATCTTTAGTTTTATGGCATGATGATCCAAGAAGGTTGTCTGAGTAATCACAACGTGTTTGGATTTACTCAGGCTTCACTTGTGCCTCAGTATGTGGTCTATGGTTGAAAATGAGCCATGTGCATTTGAAAAGGAAGTGAATTAGTTTGCATTGGGATGGAAAACTATAAATGTCTACTAGGTCTTGTTGCCTAATTGTAGTACTTAACTATGTAGCCTCCTTGTTGAGGTTCTTTCCCAGTGACCTATCTCTGACAGCAGTGTATTAAAGTCACCTACTATGACTGTTGAATCTGTGATTTCTATTTTCATATTTTGAATAGTCTGATGAATTTTGTAGGTCTCTCAACAGGTACACATATATTTATTATGTTCACTGGTACTTGGCTTACTGAACCTTTGAATATTATATAGTGCTGCTTATCTCTTGTTATGGTTTGCACCTTGAGGTCAATTTTGCTGGAGATTAGGATTGTAGCCCTTACTGTGTTAAAGTTGCTATTTACCTGGCAAATTTTCTGCCAGCCTTTTATTCTTAGTCTATTTTTGTCTGAGAGCTTAAGATGTTTCTCTTGCAAGCAACGGATTTATGGGTGAGTCTGCTAGCCTTTTTCTTTAATGGATGTATTGAGGCCATTGACATTCAGAGTTATTTGAATGGATATTTTAAACTTGCCTATTCTATTTCGAATTAATCCATATGATTTAGCCAATCATAACTAAAATTCCAGGTGGATTTAAAAGTAAAATGAAATAAATTCACTTTAAAATTTAAATAAATTAATAAATTTCTATATATAACTAAATAGGCTTAGGGAAAAGGTGTAGAATACCTCATAAAACACTGGTAGTACAAAGATATAGAAATAAATATATCTGATAAAAAAATCCATTATAAAGCCAAGTAAAATCATATGCCATTGACAGAACATATGGACCAGTGTATGTGAACAAAGAGCCCAGAGGCAGATCTTTGTATATATGACAAACTAAAATTTGATGAAGATGATGTCATAAGTGACAGTGGATTATTTAAATGATGAAACTTGCAAAAGTACAAGTAGAAAAATAAGTCTGGTTTAATAATTACCATCAGTTAAAGTGTATTCTAGGCAGAATAAGTACAAAATTTGTCAAAGTAAAGCTACCAAATTGATGACAAATATGAATTAATTTATGATTACTAATATCATAGCATCTAAAATCTTCAAATGCATAGCCATAGAACAAAATAATGGACAATTTTGATTTCATAATTAAAATGAAAGATAAATTTGATTATACACATATTAAGAACTAATCATAATTAAAGAACAGATACCACAGAAACAGCATTGATAGGAGAGATGATCCATATGGATGTAAAAATTTTTGCAAATTCACAGGAACAATAAATGAATGCTAATAGAAAACTGGTTTACAAAATGAATAAGGACATTTTTCATAAGAGATAATCCAGAATATTTTAAATGGTCTGAAGATACATAAATCTCTTTAAAAATCGGAGAAACAGCATGAGGTATTCCTTTATAACTTATTAGTTTGGAAAAGATTAGACGCAAAGAAAGCAATCCTTATAGTCTGCAGATGGGAATGCACTTTGAAGAATTTTTAAGCATATGTATATTTTAGAGACCTGAATAATCTATTGTTGTAAAAACTGCAAATGTGGAAAGTTGGTGGCAATTTGTTTTTCATGAGGTAAGCCTTATAAAAATGCCTATGCTGTGTCATTGAATAATGTTTAGCTAGCAGTGTGAACAAATAATGTATAATTTGATAGGCTGAATTAAATACATATTCAACCATATATTAGTATTAATTAATAAATCAACATTTATATGTATTTCATATTAAATTTATGAGTACTATTTAATACATATATAGCATAAACACTTTTTGGAAATAAAAACTCCATGGTTACAAAATTATAAGTACATATACAAATATATATTGATACATATTCAGTACCTTAAAGGATGACATGGAATGGAAGTTGAATAAAAGATAATAAATATTTGAAAAACAAAAACCTACATAGACTTTTAAAAAACCAATAGAAACATTAGTAGGGGCATAGCCTACTTTTGTTTCAAAATTGAAAACAAGTAAACATTCACACTTATATATGATGACTTCTTCTATGACAACATCTGTGTACTACAAATAAGTTTCTTGAAGAGAAGAAACATTCTGTATTGTACTTATTTTGAGTAACCATACAACTACTTATATGGTAATTTAAAATGTACTCTGCTATAGAAAGCACAGTTCTACATATATTGTTATAGATTTATATGTATTACTTGGCAGTCTAGTGTACAGACATAGTCATGGTATTTCATATTTTTTTCTTGTCCCTCCTACCTAAGGGTTTTCCATTTTTGATCTTTTTCACCATGACATTTGTCCACAGTTGCTAAATGATGCTTCTCAATATTGATGCTAATGAAATCTCCACACTAGAATGGTTTAGTTGGTTCAGAAGGAGGAATGAATGATTTGGATGGAAGAACCTTTCAGGATGAAATATAAAAGGAGAAAAATTCTCCGAGGAGAATAAAAAAATATGTGGATATCGAATAAAATGCCTTTGGGAGAATATTCTCAGTCCCAATCACTAAAACTTACTCCACATTTAGCAGAACAACGATCCTAACCCTCCTTTCCAACTTTTTGATCCATAAATAGTAGGCAAAATAGAATGGTTGCTTTAAACTACCATTTTTGAGCTGTGTTAGTCCAGGTGGACTAGAGAAACAAATTCATAGACACGCATATGTGTATAAGAAAGAGCTTTATGTACAAGAGTAACTCAATATTAAGAAAAATCCCAGGCCAGTCCAGATCATGTCCATACATCCAATATTAGACCTTATGTGCTATTCCAATCTATAAAGTTCTCTTCAGGCTCACAAAACACTCGCAATGATGCCAACTACAGGAAGGTCACAGGCCAGTGGATGGGAAGTCTTGTGGCGACAGGCATATCTCAACACTTGTCAGAGGAAAATAGCTTCATACAGCCGGTCTGGAGGCACAATTGTACGATGATGATATATAAAGGTTATAGTAAGGTCATAGAAGACAGGAGAGAGAGTAAAATAAAGGAGTCAGACACATTTCACAGTAGCATGCTCACCTCCGGGATGGCCAGGATCTCAGCAGCCAGGTCTGTGGACAGAGAGGACTATATTTCTCATTCCAGCTTCTATACATTAAGCTGACGTGCAAGCGTTCCTGATTACAGGTAACCACATACATAACAGGAAAGGGCGAGCTAATAGGCACACACATGCGGCAGGAAGAGGAACTAAGGGTGCACATGTGACAATATGGGCGGATCCTAGATTCAAGATGGCAGCCCAACTCTTGCCTCCTTGAGTTGGCTTGACCTTGTCTCTGGGCTCTCCTTCAGGAAGACAATCCATTATCCTTATTAGCAGGAAGTGGACCCCACCTAGGGTGGGAGAGACAGTAGGGTCTGATTACTCTAGATGGTTGATAACTTAGGGACATAACCTCTAAGCAGCCGACCTTCCATACCCAAGTGAGCAGCGTCCTAGGCCCGGCATACAATACAGGCAACAACCTTTCTGTGTCCCACACTTATTGCCATAGACAAGGATCAGACATGTCTCCACATTCTAATTTTCTTTTCGGACAGCATCTGTTCCTACCACGGCACTTTATATCCCTGCAGGGTTTATGAATTTATTGCAGTGGTCACACAGAACTCATAGACAATATCCCATAAGTGCAGCCAGGGCTCCTTCAGCTCCAGGGCTCTAGCCTAGTTCTTGTAAGCAAGTATGCCTTGCAATCAGTGAGTGTGTGTCCTGCCTTTGGCAAGCTATTTATCTCCTCCATGGATTCACATGAGGTTATCAAACTGTGGCCTCATTGACAAGCTAAACTCCACTCTTTTACTCTTTATTCTCAAATTGACAACAGTTTATATAACTACCACAATAGCTATTAATCACCAAAAAAATAATTGAAATCCCCTAATTTTTATAAGTTGGTGATTATCTGTACAAAGAACTGGGACATATAATATTGTCTTTAGTTATGAAGTTATATTTTTAGCACCAATTGTGTCTACTTACTTTAAAGTCCCTATATCTATTGTTTCTATTCTTTCAGCTGTTATTTTTTTTAAGTTTTCTATGACATATCAATTTTTCTATATCTGCTTTACCAGATGTTCTTAGGAACAAGATTACAGGAAGTAATCCTATGCTAAAAATACTGAGGCATTAAACAACTATATTTCTGTTTATGCAACCTTAGAAGATCTCGAACCTGTCTACAACAAAAACAAACACTCCCCATTCTAATGACTTAATTTTGCACATCTTCTAAATCAGACTCTGGTCTACAGACTTGATTGCCACTTTAGAGCTGCTGTAGGGTTAAGAGCATGATTTGTGTGACAATATATTCCTCCTTACAAGCCAAGGTTTTTTTCACTTTCAGAATGGAAGTTCCTGTCTGGAGAGCAGCCATAGCTTGTTTCCCAACATTCTGTGTTTATTGCTATCCTGCCTCTGAAGTTCTAACTTTTTTAAAGAGGTAGATTTCGGGTTGAGGGTTTGCATACTGACGGTTTCACTAGAGCATAAATATTCCCCTGCTTGGAAATAATCTCTACTATGATTTCAGATCCAGCAAATGTCTGTCATAAAAAAATCATGTGGGTTTTTTTTTTTTTTTTTTTTGGTATTTGCAGCCTGTCTTGGCACCTACCGACCTGGATTGTTCACTGCTATGCACGAGTCAGCAGCTGTGTCTCCTGACCTGAGGAACTGTGTCACCGGTAGGCATCTCTGCCCAGCAAACAAATCTGAAAAAATGGTATACTAAAGTTCATATGAGTAGTGCCTGTAAATGAAACATTGGAGAGTTGTACACACAGCCAGGATCTTACCTCAAGATGCATTTTAAAGAATGTTTTTCAGTTCTGTAATACTGTTGCTTTTTTCAGAATGCATTTCCTTTTAATGTCTAAATTGAAGTATCTTTTCTTTACTGACCTCATCTACTTAGGATTTTTATTCCTAAGAGCTTTATTCTGGCTGTTGTTGCATAATCATGTAATATGACTAGATGTTACAATTGATTAATAGGTCAAAGTTGAATGATATTTATTCCTCTGAATGTTTGGCATCAAAAATATAAATGTGGAAAATATTATGCAAAACCAAATTAACCTCTGAAGCTCACCATAGGACCTAGTAATAATACTGACAGATGTTGTTAATCCTCTGTTTTTCCAATTTCTCCACGGTTGCCCAAAGAGAAAAAAAGGTAACATTGTAATATATAAATGGGGATATGTGTTCAGTGACTGTTTCAAACACATGACATTGACATGCTATACTCATTCTCTCTCTAATGCAAAGCTCTTCTAATTATGCAAGTGGAATATTTTTCTTAGATTAATATATTTAATTCACCATCATCCATTTTTCCCTTCCTGTCCAAAGAACAGAGAAAATTAACTTTAATAATAATTTCCCTATTATCCCATATTATTTTAACTATAGCTACTATATTAGTATATTCCAAAATCTCTTCATGATGATACAAGGACATATTATGAAAGTTTATGGAATTAAGCAGGTGTCAGCCAGGGTATTTTTATCTTTGTTTTTACAAGCACTGGAAGTTCCCATTGGCTTTCGTAAGTGAAGGGGACATATTGGTAGATGGAAGGCATTTGGAGGTTTGAGTAGAAATGCCTGAGAAGCAGGTGTGGGGATGTGCAGGAACTTCTGCATCAATGTGGGGTGGGACTGGGGTAGAAAGGGGAAGGAAGAAAGAAAAGAGGGAGAGAAGGAAGAAAGGAAAGGGACATATTTCAGATAGTGATAAAGTGCTGTGTCTTTTTATGAAGAAAATAAAAAAGATATAATAATTTAGCTCAGGGGTTCCACAAATGGTTAACTGCTTGAATGCTAAGATAAGAAGTTCAAGTTCAACCAGAGTCATCTGAGAAGGAAGGCTGGACAATCTACTTCTGAAAGATTAGCCAACCTCAAAAGCAACTTATTATTGTTATTATTAACTGGGCTTTGTTTTTTAAATCTCTTCTCCCCTGGTAATATTCTCTTGGAGACATAGCCTGGTAAAATTTACTTTGTCTTAGATAGTTAGATTTAGAAGACCTTTCTTGGTACATCTATAGATATCTCTCTCTGTTAAATTCTCTTCTTTACAGTGCTATGACCTGCAAAACTATAGTTTGACCTTCTCAAACTTCACCTTTCTTCTCAACACTGGGAGACTGCTGGACTGTGTTTGGGTTCTTTGTACTGTGGCATTGAAATTGTCTCCAGGTAGTAAAATGGGTTTACCTTCTTTATTTTTCTTCATGTGGGGTCACAGTACTCCACTACCAATGGTCTGGTTTTTAAGCCCTGGTTCAGTTATTCAGCCAGAGTTCTATTTACTTAAAACTGCCACTGCATGTTAGCCCAAATGAGGGTACCACGGTATGTCGTCTCTGTTGATACTTATAATTATTAATTGTTCTGCTCACTTTATGGGATTTTTATTTGTTTTTCATACAGTTTATTTTATTTTGTGTTTGCTGGGAATATACAGAGCAGGACATAACAGTGCAGCAATTTTCACATGCACAACTCAGTGACATTGATAACAGTCTTCCAGCTTTACAGCCATTCTCACTTCCATGGCTGAGTTGGTCTTCCCTTATTGATAGAAACTCACTGCCCCCTACATTTCCCACCCACCCTTTTGAGTTGCTATTGCTAATTTGATTTCATAGAAATCTTAAAACAATATAATGCTCAAGGTAAACATTCTTTAATAGTTCAGCTACATTGTTCAGTTTTAAATTGATTTCAAAGCAGAAGTTTCAGGGGTTCATCTAGCTCCATGAATCCAGAAAGACTAGATTCTCATGTAATTGTTTTCAGCATCAAATGAAATAATACAAAATAGATAAGTTGCCATTTTACAATGCTATGTGTATTTTATGCAAATGTATACATATTTTCACCATGTAAACAATTTTAAAGGGTTGTCTGCTGGAATCATTTTGTAATGAAAAAGGAATTATTTGACAGAAGGAGTTATTATTTCATTAACAAAAGTTTTATTAAAGTTCTAATCAAGAAATAAATTATGCTTTAATATGGTGACATGCTATAAAAGTTACACAAAACTCTATTTCCACCAGCCATTCCAAACCAGTGTAACCCTTTGCCATGCAATGAAGATGGGTATGTGACTTGTAAGGATGGTCAAGCCACATTCACTTGCATCTGTAAATCAGGCTGGCGAGGAGAAAGGTGTGAACTTGGTATGTATAATAAACCCGCTTGTTCACCTAGAGTGGATTCTGCAGTTTCTCTAAGCTGCTATGACTTTAAGAAAATATCTCCCCCCTTTTAGATATAAATGAATGCAAGGATCCCTCAAATTACAATGCGGGGTGCAGCCAGATTTGTGATAATACACCTGGAAGTTACCACTGTTCCTGCAAAGATGGTTTTGTTATGTTTTCAAATAAAAAGGACTGTAAAGGTAAGAGCCAGATGGTAAAAGTAAGGTATGCTTTCCAATGTGAGTTTAAAATCTCAGAGAAATTTCTCTTGGAAAACTTTGTGATTTGGAGTAATCATAGCAAACATTCTACACTTGAAGTCTTAGCATACAATGGCAATTTCATTATATGCTGGTATAGATTTTAGTGTTAAGTCCTTCTATACTACAGTATTTTGCAAAATCATTAAATGTATCTCTTTTCATACACTGTAATATTATTTGCTTGGCGAAAAAGATCCTTAATGACTTCTCCTATTGAATTTTATATTTCCTTCTAAGTAATAACTTTTCTAATTTCCAGGAAAATTTTTTTGTCTTGAGTCTCATTTCCTACTGTAGTTTCTGGAAAGAGGGAAAAGACCTGATTATCTTTCTCTGAAAAACTTAAGATCATATCATTTGCAATAACTCACCCTCTCTTTTTTCCTCCAAATTTAAGTGTTGCCTTTATGTTCAGCACTTTTAACAAGCTGTTTTTACTGGAAGGAGGAGTATTCAGAAGATGTGTGGAAAATGGAATTAAAACAAAATGAAAACTTCCCACAAACTTTTTGAAGCACCTCATATAATTTCTTTGTGCTTCCTCTCCCTTAGAATTTGTCTTGTTTCCTTTTTTAAAAAATAATTTTATTGGGGGCTCTTACAGCTATTATACCTTCAGTACATCATCTGTATCAAGCACATTTGAACACATGTTGCCACATTCATTTCCAAACATTTTCCACTTGAGCCCTTCGTATAGCCTCCTCTTAAAAAAAAGCTCCTATTTCCCCTCCCCCCTTTTTTAAATGAATCATTTGATTGGGTACTCACACACCTCCCCTCATGATCCATACATACATCAATTGTATTCAGATCTCATTTGCACACTTGTTGCCATAATCACTCTCAATACATCCTCCCTCTTCTTAGGCCCCCAGCTCCACCTCCCCATATTTCCCTTCCTCCCTCCACCCCATGAACCTTTAATAATTTACAAATTGCTATTTTATATCGTATACTGTCCAATGCGTCCCTTCACTCACTTCCCTGTTGGCCATGCCCCAGAGAGGATGTTATATGTAGATCCCTGAAATTGGTTCCCCCTTTCTACTCCAGCATCCCTCCACCCTCCCAGTATCACCACTCCCATCACTCGTCCTGAGGGAACATCTATCCTAAATTCCCCATGTTTCCGCCTCCAGTGTACATCCCCTAGTTGGACTGTCTGGTAGAACCGGGAGCATGATAGTGGGTGTGAGGAAGCATTTGAGAACTAGAGGAAAGATGCATATTTCATTGTCTTGTTTTCCTCTGCAAAAAAATAATTTCAGTTGTAGACTTCAAATCATGCTTCATGTATGGATGATTAAAAGGAAAAATATCCAGCTTGGTTTTACATCTTGTCCTTAGAAATTGGAAGCAATTAACACAAAAGTTTTGTTTTTTTTCTAAGAGGTAGAAAAATGTATAAGTATAAAAGGAAAAATAAGCTTACAGTGAGTACTTTTTCTAAGAGGTAGAATATGTAAACATGTAAATACCTTAATTTTTCTTATTTGCTCCTTAATTACTTTCTCTTGTGTTAGATAACTGAATTGGAGTCATAATTAAAAGGCATGATTTGTTTCTTATTGCATACTGTATGTTCCATATAATATAGTTTATTAGGTTTATTTAAAGCATGGGGAAATGTCTCAAAAGTGGACTGCATTAATTAACAATTCCTCCTAAATTATATTGCAATTTCTGATGAGGTAATTTTTTTCTCTGCCTATTTGAAGGTCTGCTTGAGTGGTGAAATCTAGAATGATAGTACCATTGGGACACTAAGTATAGAAAGACCAACAGAATTTCAGATACCTGTGTGCATAAAATTAGCAAATAATAATTATTTATAGCCTATAAGTACTCAAATCGTCTCTTATAGAGTCTGTGACTTCCTTTTAATTTATAAAGTATCTACTTAAATTTGAATTATAATGGATATATATATATAATTCAATAGTTCAATCTTATCAAGAATGGCTGATCAGTTGCCATCATAATCAACTTTAGAATCTACCCCCTTTCTTTACACATTGATATTGATTCCCCATTTTCACCTTTTCTTTCTCCGAGTCCTCTGGTAATTCATTAGTCCTTTACTATTTTTGTATTTTTTTCAATCCTAGTTTCCCTATACAAGACCAGGGCACAGGTGGATGTTTGATAATATACTATAATGTAAGATGATAGTGATGCTTCTAAAGTGAATCACTGGGAGTGGCAATAAAAAAATAAAAAAAAATAAAGTGAATCAGAGGTGTATATAAATCATAGATATATGAATGCATTTGGGGTTGACATTTAATATTTACCTTCAAGGACAATTAGTTCTTATCACATGGTTCTGCTTGAAGCTCATCCTCATGAAGAGATCACTGAAGACATGGGTGCTATACCATAGTGTGACAAAGAGACTAGATGGTGACCAACTCATGGGAAGAATAATGTCTGCAGTCTTAAAGACGTGTTTTCAAACAAAAAGTCATCTAAATGAAGTGTCAACTAAGTCCACAAAAGGAAGCACACCAACCTGTGTGTTACAGGGATTGTGAATAATAAAATCCAAATGCAAGGAAAGGAATTGTTTCAATTCTGAACATCTGTTTTTCATTTTTTTGTTATTAAATCACTTTATTGGGGGCTCGTACATTGCTTTTCACAATACATGAATAAATATACTGTGGCAGGCACCTTCACATGTCTGCTGCCATCATCATTCTCCGATCATCCGCCTTTTTCCTTGAGCCCCTAGTATCGGCTTTTCCATCCCTTCCCCCCTTACCCTGCTCTCTCCTTCCCACCAATCCTCAATACTTTATACATTATTATTGTTCTGTCATATCTTACACTGCCCGACCTCTCCCGCAACCCATTCCTTTGATACTCGTCCTTCAAATAGGAGCTTATGTGTATATCCTTACAGTTGGTTCCGTCCCTCTACCCCACCTCCTCTCCACCCCTTCAGCAGCTCCAATCTAACCATTGGCCCGAAGGGGCTCATCCATCCTGGTTTCCCCATATCTCCAGCTCCCCTCTCCACCAGTGTGCCATCTCCAGTCCATCTGTACTTGTAAGGTAGAGTTTGGAAAATGATAGTTGGGGGGGGGGGGGGGAGGAAGGTTTCAGGAACTAGAGGAAACTTATATGCATCATTGCCCAGCTGTCCCTTGACTGGTCTGTCTCCTCCCTGTGACTCCCCTGTAAAGTCATGACCAATTACCCACCAGTGGGCCTTAGGCCCCCATCCTGTTCTCTCCCTTATTCGTAATGATGAGATTCTTGTTCTTTGATGCCTGATACCTGCTCCCTTCGGCCCCTCTTGATCACACATGCTGGTGTGCTTCTTCCACGTGGACTTTGCTGTTTCTGCACTGAATGGTGACTCGATTATCTTCAAGTCTTTGAGACTCCAGATATTCAGTCATTTGGTAGCTGGGTACCATCATTTCTTCTACTCTGTTTGCTTCTGTATCCATTTGTCTTTTGCGATATTGGGAGTCAATTGGTCCATTGATTTTGATTTTTGTACTTTGATGTCTGATACCTGATTGTTCAAGCACCTCATGATCTCACAGACAAGTGAGCTTCTTTTACGGTGGTTTTGTTCCTCCTGAGCTGGATGGCTGCTTGTTTATGCTCAAGCCTGTCAGACCCCAATTTCAGAAGACAATGGATGACAGTGGAAGCCCCAAATCCATTTTTCGGGTGCACACATGGATTTCAAAAGCACACCAAACTCCCTGCCATTGAGTTGATGCTAACTCATAGTGACCTTACAAAACAGGATAGAAGTGCCCCGTGGCTCTCTGCAACTATAGCATTTCACCGGAGTAGAAATCCTCGTGTTTCTCCTGCAGATCTGGCTGGTGGTTTCAAACTGCAGACCTTGTAGTTAGCAGCCAAACACATAACCACTACACCGCCAGAGCTGCTCTCACATGGATTAAACCTCTGGTAATATCCTCTGCTCATATTCGAGGAATGTGAATAACTTAGTCATCACACCGAAAGCATTGCAAAGTTGATTATGTCAGATGTAGCTTGGTTCAAATGTAATACCTTGTCATTTAATCTCCCCTTTGACCCATTTTAAAGTTGTTTTAGTAAAAACAGAAAGTGAAAGGGAAATAAAGATGGATTAAATTTCAGGTAAATACAGCTGTAGTTAGGCTAAAATTGAACACCATATCATTTAATGTCTCTTTTTACCCATTTTAGATTTGTTTTCATTTTTAATATGTTCTGATTTCTTTTCAATTGGGGCTTTTCTCTGTTGTACTTTGCTATCGTTGATTTTGTTTTTGTATGTTTTCCTGCATATAAAATCCAGAATAGTTAAATCTATAGAGAAGATGACTTGATAAATTGTTTCCTGGGTGTATGACAAGGAAGGCTGGGGGGTGAACAATAGGAAGCTAATAACAGTGAATACAAGAAAAGGAAATGTTATAAAATTGAATGTAGTGATAAATTGTCCACCTACTTTTAAGAAGACTGAACTAATGAGTTGTAGGAAATGTGAATTATATGACAATAAAAGTATATTTAAAAATGGAGAGGGGAAAAGTGAGGAGAGAAGCCACCAAGGAAGGATGCATTAGCAATGGCTGTACATAACCAACAGACACACCAATCTAGCAGAAAGTCGACAGTCTTAAAAGTCTAGAGTAAACTCACAGCGGGTCTGTAGGGAAATCAAATGACAAGACATTGCATTCCAGCCTGGGAATAATTATGAAAATCCCCTTTACAGTGCTTACGCTTTGCGTTTTGAGCTATTGTCATTTCTAGCCTATATGTTTTTGAGATTCACCAAGGCCCGTTCCATGTAGTGACCCACGATATATTTTGAGCTAGCATTCTCATGTACAGTCTTCTTTAATCTTGGAGTGTAGGCTTTGGGCACTGGTACCACTTGCTTTCCCAGGTTTGGATCTTATTATTAGCTATCTTTGAATCATACAGGTTGCCATGCTTCTCCGGTGTAGACTTAGTTGATGCCTTACTCAGATGCCTCCTTGTTTGGGACAAGTCTCTAAAACCCAGATGCGGTTATTCCTCCTAGCCACACATCCAGTTTCTTCACACTGTGCTACGGCCCCCACATCTTTAGTGAACTCTCCATTCAGTTGGGTACCAGGCAGGGCCATATTGTAAGAGTGAACTCATGGGGCTGAGCCCCGGTGGTGTAGTGGTTGTGCGCAGGACTGCGGCCCACTGGGATGGAGGTTCAATTCCAGCAGTGGGGCTGGGCCTCCTACTCCCAGCGCTGGAGAGCAGTGATGCACACACACACACACACACACACACAGAGAATGAACTCTTCTTATATTAAAGCTATGATCAAGTGATAGTTCAAAATCCATTCTTACTTTTTTTTCCTATAAGTTCTTGGTTAGCTTTTTGGCGCATTATTGTCATTTTATTGTGATACATCCTAAATCATTGCCTGAGGGTTTAGAGCTGTTCTATTTCAGGACTATTATTTTAGTCCATAGTGTGGTATTATTGAGCATATAATTTCACACATGTACAGGATTTATCACACTTTATTACTAGAGTAATTATCTTGTATATCTCCATGTGCGTTGACAAGCTGCTAGTTATACATGTGGTGGTGGTTGAAAATATAATACTTTCAATAACTCTCATTTATGGAGGCAGAGTCCAATCTGTTAAGCTAACTTTTGTCATATAAAGGTAGAAAGAGTATGAAAGAAAGTGTCTGTTGGTCTTGGTTTACCATTTGCTGGACATCTTCAAGGAAATAGGTATGAACCAGCCCATAGACTCAGGTGCATTCTTTCCTTGGACTTTCATTTGAAGTCCTTTTCACTTTGTGGAGCTTCCATTGTGTCCTTCTGGTGTAGCCTATGGAGGCTAAACTCTATCTTAGGAGATCAGAGTTTATTGTCTGATTTATCGATCTTACATGGCCTAGGTCACCCGTGATGGATCAGGAACCTGGTCAGGATTTCCCAGTTAGGAACACATTACCAGGCATGTCTTGGGTTTCTACAAATAGGGTTAAGTTATCCCCCAAGTGTCTAGGTGTCCCACTCAACCCAGTGACAATTCAGTGTAGGCTTGCCCCCACCCCAATTTATACAAGAGGAGGGCCTCCCTCCTCTTGATTAGCTGTCTGTAATTTTCTCTGATTGTTGCTTGTATGAATGTCGGTTGCTTTGGGATGATCATAAAACACTGTCTTGGTTTGGTAACTTGTTGGTTTCCTTTTTCTTCTTTTGATTTGAGAGACTGACCTCATCTGTATTAAGGTCATCCCTCTTGCTCTGATTTTTGTGGGGGTGGTATATATTTTATGGGAGATAGGTATATGCACTGATCAGCTGGATATGGGATTACGAGTTTAGATACCTGTCTTTGTCCTTGTTTTTATTCTTAAGGTAGTGGACTCATATAATATTTGTCCTTTGGTGGTTGACTGATTTCACTTAGCTCAATAGTTTTGAGTTCCGATGTCATGAAGCATTTTGCGGTTTCAGCAGCTTTGTTTGTTCATTTGCTCGTTTGTTTTTCGAGATTCATAGTATTCCATTGTGTGTTTTTAACATAATTTCTTTATCAGTTTACCAACTGATGGGAATTTGGGTTGTGTTAAGGTTCTTGCTACTGTGGACAAATAACCAACTGTGGGGTGCACTGAGTTTTCAGCTGCAGCGCTTGGGTTGGAGCAATAAGGACCCTTACCTGCCGAGCCCTCCCCTGCATTCACAGACCGGACCCTTGGTGTTTGGCATGTGGCAGCCCTTACCTGGGACTCCTGAATTATCTAACTCTTCCCCACTGAGCTAATATGAATGTAGACCCGCGATTTTTAAAAGTCCTCTTGAAAATAAGACTATCCGTAACCAGAACTTACATTCTTACCTATTTCATTGACAGTCCTTTATCAATGGTAAAGAGACCACAGTGTCTAAGGGTTCTTGTGACAACACAAAGATTAGGGGTTGGAGGCCCCTAGCTGCTTTGTGGGAGAGAAGTTGGCAGTTTAGATAAAGATTACTGCTCTGGAAGCTCTACTAGGCAGCTCTGCTTTGTCCTAAACAGAGTCACTGTGAATTGGAATCAACTTGATGGCCTTAAGTTGGGTGTTTGGATTTTGTCCATGATCCCTAAATGCTATAATACAGAATTGTCAGAATACCATGTATAAAACATATCACAAGGGCTGAGCCCCTTTGATGTAGTGGTTGATTGCAGGACTGAAGCCCACTGTCTTGGCGGTTCAGATCCAGCAGCAGCTCTCCAGGAGCAAGGCTAGGCCTCCCACTCCCACCAGAGGGCAGTGATGCCCAAAACAAAACAAAGATATCACAAGAGGTCCTTAGCCAAGATCTGAAGATGCTTGGAATCAAGTTGACAGTAAATGTCTAAAAATAAAGGAAAAAACTTTATGTTGGACATTAGATGTCAGTGTAGAGCTATACTATAACTTAGCTGAAAAAATCTAAATGATTTCTGAACTGTGCTTCAAATTAAATGGGTTTAGTCATGTGTTTTTATTTTATTTGAAAGTGTGGACTGAAAGCTCTTTCTTTGCATTTATTTAGGTCATGTGCGTTTGTTAAAAGTGGTACAGAGAGCTCGTGTACATTTTCTTCAATTTTTTTTCATGGTAGCATCTTGAAAAACTACATTTTATACAATGTCACAACTAAAACACTGACAGGTTATCAGGGTAAAACAAAACGTCTTTCATATATGCATGCATTTATTGTGAGCATAGTGTCTTTAAACATGTCTCTTTGATCAATAGACATTTGCAGACAGGTTCCTTCAATAAAACATGTGTCTCATTTGGGTGCTTTCAAAATAAAAATGACCACCCAATGAAGACAGTGGATTCCTGAGGGGGGAGGGCTGTGGGGACAGTTACTTCCAAGGCAGTCAGATTAGGAAAGAAGGTTATGTTGTTTTCTTGGGGAGACCAAGGGAGAAATCTTGATAGATTTTTCTCACAGGAAACAAGACATTAATAGGGAATAACTATGGAGAAAATTAATGAAAATGGATGGCAGAAAGACTAGGCACGTTGTGCCACAGAATTTTCCATCATGACCATGCGCTTGCTTCTCCTTTCAGGGTAGCAGGGCTCTCCTCTAAGAATTTTATGGGTCAACTTTGTCTCATCAACCCTCCCGCCCCGCTCTTGCTGTTGCATCTTTCTGTTTGCTTTCAAAACCCAAAGAGCCTTAAAAAGGAACACAGTTTGGGTTCCCAGAGGATGCTGAAACTGATGTGCTGATTGAATACAAGTAGAAGAGCACAGAAAGGTTGCAAGGAAGAGCAAGATAGAGGAAAAGAGGGGCTTCACACCTTGATTGGCTATTGGTGACTTTTATGCTTTTGTAGTTTTGACTTACAGTCAAGATAGGGAACAATCACTTCACCAAAGGATCCTTCCAATTTCTGTTTTATAACTAATCCCACTTTCATCCTCACAATTTTTATCATGGACTTTGATAATTAATATTTTGTATTCTATTTCTTTAATTTTGTCTTTAAAAATATTGTATACGTGATTTGGGGGGAGGTGATGTTATTTTCTTTCCCATTTTGCATAAAACCTAGAAATTTATCTAAGTTGGTGCCTGAAAAAAGATTTCCCTGTTATTGCTGAGGAGTATTTCCTGGTGTGGATGTATTAAACTTGGTTTAAACATTAACCAATTTAAGGCTATCTTTATTTCTCATTTCTGGCTACATTTTATACAACTATAAAAATATGGTAAGAACTGATTTTTCTTTTTTTCCTATTGGTTTCAGTAAATTGGAATTGCCATCAGGGTCACTCCCCCCCCCACCCTCCTTTAAAAAATATCTTCATATCAGGTGTAGGAAAACACAATATTTAGCTGATTTCATTATTTCGTGGATGCTATTTTAAATAGAAAAAAAATTAAGGTTTTTTTTGTTCATTTTTGGTAAGAAATTTAAGCAGACTATTCAGGGTCAGAAAGATGTCTTTCATTCTGAACTTATCTTTTCCATAGAGCACAAATGAGAAAAGTTTACTAATAATCATTAAACCATTTCTATGTACTTTCTTCATAGATGTCTCTCTAATTACTCAATTTATCTCACTGGCAATGATTTAATTCTTACTCATAGGGAATTCTGAATTATAGAACTTACCTGTGGGTTTCTGAGGCTGTAATATCTATGGGAATGAAAGCCTCATCTTTCATTTGAGAAGCCTCTGGTAGGTTTGAACTGCTAATCTTGCACTTAGCTGTCCCATGAATAACCTATTCTGCTACCAGTTACAATAACTAGTTACAACTAATATTGTGTCACTTATTCTACTATATTATATATGCAGATATTTCTGAAATATTAATTTTGCCATAATTGGTATCAAATAGGTTGCTGTTTTATAAATTCTCTTACTATTAAATTAGTATAAATTCTCTAAACTGTTACTCAGTACTATTTTAACTTTGAAAACCAGTTCATTTTTTTGATACTGTTGCTGCTAGGTGCCCTCGAGAACAAGAGAACAAAGCTCCGCACGCTCTTGCACTCTCCTTGCAAGTTGTCCTATGCCTGTGTCCATGTTTGCAGCCACCGTGTCACTTTATCACTTTGAGGGCCTTCTGCTTTTTCATTGCCTCCTCCACTTTACCAAACATGATCTCTGTCTCCAAGGATTGCCCTCTCCAGACACTAAGTCCAAAGCACCTAAGGTGGAGTCTAGCCATCCTTGCCTCTAAGGAGCATTCTGACCACACTGCTTCCAGGACAGATCAGTTTGTGCTTTTTGCAGTCCATGGTCCTTGCAATATTTGAGAATGATAATAGCAACAAGTGTACAAATGTTGCTTGACATATATACAATGAATGTATATGTGGATTGTGATAGGAGTTGTATGACCCCTAATGAAGTGATTTTAAAAAAAGGAGAAAAATAAATTGTGATAACATGGTGTACATTTTCAGAACAAATTGCAGAAACACATATTTAGAAACAGACTGAAAACATGGTTGTCACTTCTCCTTTGCCTGTTCATACTGTAACATGGTAGAGAAGGTAACAACAAGAACAACAAAGCCTTTTTCCCCATAATCACAATCAATCATGGTGTCGATTAAAATCTCTGTTTGAGTGACTATATCATGTTGAATGTACTGAAATATAATAGATTTGGTTTTTGTTATTCCCAGGCCACTCTATGATCTCATTACATGCATCATACTAGATCCAGGGAACACAAATCATGGGTTCTTTCTTAACGTCACCTTATTATGGGGTAGAAATGTTCTTTTAAACATTATTTGTTCTATTTATAGATGTGGATGAATGTGCTTTAAAGCCACATATATGTGGCACAGCTATGTGCAAGAACATCCCCGGAGGCTTTGAATGTGAATGCCCAGAAGGCTACAGATACAATTCAAAATCAGGCTCTTGTGAAGGTAAAGTGGCGGTAATATTATTGCTGATACTAGAGGAGGTGGCCTTGCTTATTGTTCTTTGCTGAAAATGGACTTCTTTCTAGACTAAAAGTGTGTATGAAAAAATGTTTTTTAGGGGTACTGTTAAATACTCTGATTAGCTTTTTAAGCTTTATATGATCAAACGTGTGATGAAAGCAAACTATATACACAGGTGACACCCTCTAAATAATAAAGGTAAAGAGAATTTCAGTAGGAAAGGAAACACACACACAAAGACGTTTTAAAAATTGGGCAGTGGAACAAAGGTGTGATTACAAAACTTGATTTTTTTCCCCCTGAAGCATTTAAAACATGTGTTTTGTATACATAAGTAAATAATTTATTCTAAAATGGAAAGCCCTGTTCTAATTAAACATCTTCCTCCAGACAGAAATTACTGTGGTAAACTTTAAGTATTTCTGGATTTATCATAACCAATTTCATCATCTGTATTATGGCTTTAATCAATGAATGACAGTAATTTTTTTTTTGAAATATCTGCATCTGACTATATGTTTACATGTCTTTAGTGATATGATAAGCAACTATTAATACTATTAAAGGATCACTAATTTGGGGTTCTATTTTATGGCAATATGCTATGAAAATTACCAAATATACTTGAGTATAAGCCGTTCTTAATTTTTTTTTCCACCATTAATCATTGCCTTCCGAGAGCCAATGTTCTTGCTATATCCCTTTAATTCTAAACTTCCCTAGACAGTCATTAAAAGAGGTATTTTCTTTCCATCTTTACCTATCTGTTCTTTAAAACAAAGGATTGGAAGGTGGCTTCAATGGAATTCATGAAACCAAAAGGAATAGTTATCTTGACATTCTCAATCTTTTAATATTTTTTCTTCAAATTCGAATTCAGACTATTTAGTATAATTTATACTTTTATTAAGTGATGGATTACTGAACTCACAAATGAAACATTTCCAGCAGTATAAATGAATAGAGATGACATTTGTTACTCATTTACATTTCTATAGCAATTCGTTAAATGTGATATGATGTTATAGGGATTTGTTTCAGTTAGGATCTCTTATCATCGATTTTTATAGAAAGCAGAATACTCCCTCTTCATCTGGGTTAAACATTTAGGGTCTAGCCGTGTTTCTGTTCTCTTTTATCTCAGATGTGGATGAATGTGCTGAGAACATATGCGCTCAACTGTGTGTCAATTATGCTGGAGGCTTCTCATGTTTCTGTGATGGGAAGAAAGGATTTAAACTTGCCGGAGACCAGAAGAGTTGTGAGGTAAACATCTCACCGTGCAAACGTTCTCTCTTTTTCCTAGAAGGATAGAT
>PVJH01027351.1:0-28780 GCA_004026705.1 Nesogale talazaci | reverse complement strand
CCCCCCCAACCATCAAGGGCCCAACTCTAACTTGCAAATCCGGATGGACTGGAGTAGGTACATTAGTGGAGAGGGGAGCTGGAGATATGGGGAAACCAGAATGGATGAGCCCCCTCGGGCCGGTGGTTAGATTGGAACTACTGGATGGGTGGAGAGAAGGTGGGGTACAGAGACTGAACCAACTGTAAGGATCTACATATGACCTGTCTGGAGGACGGGCATTGGGGGAGTGGGCTGAGGGAGGTGTCGGGCAGGGTAAGATATGACAGAACAATAATTACTTATAAAGTATTGAGGGTTGATGGGGGAGGGAGAGCAGGGGAAGAGGGTAGGGGTTGGAGGAGCCGACACCAGGCTCTGGGGGAAAGGGCAGATGTTTGGAGAATGATGACAGCAGCGGACGTGCGAGGGTGCTTGCCACGGTATGTTTATTTATGTATTGGAAAAACGATGTATGAGCCCCTCATAAAATGATTTTTAATAAAAAAAGAATGTTTCATTCTCTTTTTCATAGAGGTTGATTCAGGGGCTTTACATAATAGAGGCCCCACAGTCAGGGTCAACTGTGTTCTGGAACTTCTGACTGAGATATGCAAATTTCCACTGGGACTGGAATTCTAAAGAGAATGAATCTGGAGGCCAAAAGGGAAAGCAGAATCATGAGATGGAGACAAAGTGAGTCCTTAAGCTATCATTTGGGGTTGTAATTTCTTTAATGCCTATAGCCCATCATCTCTCATTTCCGGACACTATATATTTGATTTTTTTCTGATGCTAGTTTGAGTACAGTTAATATTTCCTTGATTACAAAAGTTCTGATTGATGCAAGATGATGGTTTGGTGCTTTGAATCCCATGTATGACATTCTGGCTCTTGTAGCCAAAAGAGACGAGACCTAAGAAATCTCTGTTGTCCGGAAGCTAGTCTCATATTTGCACAGTGTGATCAGGGGAGTCAGATAACAGCCAGGCCCCAGAAATAAAGTCCAGACTAAAGGATTATGAGAATTTATGGACTCACATTAAGCTTTGTTATTTTAAACAAACAAACAAACAAACAAACTCATAATTACCCAATAAGGCAGAGTCGAAGTGTCCCAAATGGCTGAAAACCTTCACAGAAGCATCCCCCCCACCCCCTTCCTCCCCATGTGCCGTGTCTTCAAGGCGCCATTCCTTGGGTGAGCAGACAGGGCTCCTTGAAGCAAGTGATCATTCGGAGTAGCTCAAAAGGTTGCACAGGTTAATAAATGTTTCCAGCTTCTGCATGGAACATTTCCTCATTCAATAGTACGCAACATGGTAGGAAGCCCTGTTTGATGGGTTACGAAACCCAGTTCCAAAAGAAATGATTTATTGAGGGATAGGCACCTAGTAAACTGTGGAGTGAGAAATTAAGCCCAAGTCGGCTGACACCCGAGCCTCTGCGCCTACTGCCCACGGCCGGCTCAGTTGGCAGGGGCACACCTAGCTCCCGGGAGCCACCATCCTCTGAATGCAATTACCCCAAGCAAGCTACTGACCGTGCCAGTAGAACTGAATCTCTGTGAGGAAAAGGTATGTTTTTCTAAGCAAGAATCTATATTCTCTGTAGTTGCTTCGTGCCCTATAGATAGGGAGAAAGGGACTCACTGTAGAAGGTCAATTGTGCTGTCGCCATGAACTGTTTGAAAATTGTTTTGAGGATATTTAGTTAATATGAGAACCAGATGTGAGTGAGAGGTAGCTACTCTTTCCCTGTTTCTTTTTTGCCAAATGCTCCAAGGGGAAAATTGAGATGTAGCTGGAAGCATGTGACTTGTTTTCCATAGATTTTGTGTTGTTGATGGGCCTAGTTCTAAGATGAATAAAACAATGTTCCTAAAAACCTTCTCGACCCTTACCGTTGTGGAAGTTTCCCCCACCACCATGAAAGTTACTATCCACAATCTCTGTACAATGGTCAGATGTCACTGACTTAGCTTATCTCTTTGTAGATTTTTTTTTTTAATTTTAAAGAAAGACATGGGTGAAGACGGAAACAGTACCGAGCAACCAGAGACCCATAACCATCATCACCCAGCAATGACCAGTGTGTAGGCCGGACCACCACATTGCATAGCTTCAACGACTCCATTTGCATGACGGTTTTACAAACACAGGTTCCTTTGAAGTCGGTTGGATCTATGGTAGGTGATTATGGGAAAGAACAGTTTGAAAAGTGATTGAGAAGGATGTGCTGCTCATTGGCTGTCAACAATCTGTGGAGTTGCTCCACTGATCATAATCTCTCCAACATTCGCTGAGCCTCTATGATCCCCCTGCTTCCAATGTGTGAGATTCCATGGGAACCCATTCCACCCTTCAGCTCCAAGAGCAACCTGTGACCCAGGCCTGACCTTCTGAAGCGTCACCCCCCCTGACAGCAGTGATTGATGATGATTGATCATACACTGTACATTGGTCCTGAGACTTTTGAGAGACCTGGACAATCGACCAGGTTGGCCTGCGAGTGGGACGTTCTTTGAGCTGGAGCAGCAGATCCTTGGGAAGGAGGTCTGCTGTCGTGTCAGGGTGGGAGGGCGTGCCGAGTGGGAACATATGGTTTTCTGTTGTAAACGAGCACTGTGCTTGGTGCTAGTCGGAGGGCAGTAGGGAGAAGAGATTGGGAAATTGCATCATGAGCTCTCTGGATCTGAAATCTGCTAGTTGATTCCAAGAGTCAAGATGTGATGAGTCTATCCACATACAATAAGCTCCCAAGTTTTCAAGATGAGTAGAGTTAGAGGCTTGGCAGTATTCTCAGAGCTAAACCAGATGAATGCTCTCGCATGGCCCCCAAATGTCCGCGTTGTTCTAGGATCCCTTCTCGCCTTGAAGTCATCTTCCCTCTGAAATCAGCAAACAGACAAAGGGACAACAACAATATTAATAACCATAAAAAACCATGGTTCTGGAATTCGTCCTTACTCAGAGAGACCCTCTAGTCATCGTTGTCATGGTTTCCCCTTCTTGGTCTTTGCTCCGTCTCTGTCATCAAAGTCCCACTTTGCCTCTCCTGGTTTTTGGAAGCATGTATTTTCAGTCAGCACAGTATTTTGAATGCTTTGCAAAAGAGTTAGTAAAGAAAACTCGTAAAATAAGAAATTCCTGGGACTGACACCTGATAGTTTGCTCTGAAAAATGTTTTTGGCATCGTGGATTCTCTTGGATCCAGGTGTATTAGCAACCCGTCAGGGGTGTCAAGAATCGTTGGTATGGCCCCCATCATAACACCCTCCCAGGTTCTCTACTCCTCGCTGGGTTTTTTTGCTTGACATTCAGCCTGCGGTGGGTGACATAGTCTCCCAAGGGAACACTCCCTCAATCAGGGCCAGCATCACAGTGGCCCTCTCCTTCCAGGATGAGTGAGGCGGAAACGAAAAGGTCTGGCTGGGTAGTTAGATATCATATGTCATGAAGGGGCAGCTGATGGTTTGACAACTTTCCCAGACAGCGATGACTCAGAAAGGATTGTAGTTCTTAATGGGATATCATTCTATCATTCCAAGATAGGTGGAGTTTTCCCAGACTTTAAAACGACCTCTCCCCTCCTCCCCTTCTGCTTCGGTCTTTGAAAGGTACTCATTGATATCCGCATCACCAACTGCTTTGGTGCCATATGACATGTGAGCTCGAGAAGCACTGGGATCGTTGAACACAGTAAGTGTTCCTAGGAAGTAGGCATCTGGACCTTGGTAGTGAATCTGAGATCCTAGACAGGTACAGAAGGAGATCTTCAGTGTTGAGATAGGCCCCGCTGTATATACATTCATGTTGGGACAGACCCTTAGGGGAATCAGCCTGGAGCAATATTAGGAGAAATAAACTGTGCCCAGCTCTCTTTGCCTCAACTTTAGAGGGAGAAGTTTGGATATTAACTCTGCCTTTCCCTGCATGCCCAGCCTTCAAAACGGCCAGTAAGCTATTTCTATGGCTCCCTACTCCCTCTAGTGGTAATTTCAGTACACTCTTCTCTCATGAGCCTACATTCGAAGTCAAGCAGAGGAGTGTCCTTGATGCAATTGGACACTTCTCTGAGAGCTGAGGGGATCTGCTTGGGAAAGGTTGTCAATCAGCCTATAGTTCCTCATGAATGACTAATGGATTTCTGCACAAATGCTTCCCCCATTAAATGTTGAGATAGTAGTTGGCATATTGGGATTATGGTCAGAAAATATTTTCACCCTTTCATGAAGGAGGAAAAATACTCTCTTAAGTTTTCCTTACAAAAAAAATTAAGATCTTAATTCACATATGCTTTGCAATAATGCAAGAAATAGGGAACTACCTGGTTAGTTATTAGATATCTTATTCTTTATTATATTTCCACTATAGCACAGAGAGGAATGGAAAAAAACAGCACACCACCATTTACCTGAAGGTTTTTGCTTTTGAATACACTAGCCAGATAAACAGTTGCCCTAGAAAAATAAGCCAGAAAATAGATTCCTATTTTATAGGAAAATAAATTGACAGCACAGTTTAAAGTGCTTGTGCCTTGATTTGGGATCCTTCTCCAGGGGGTCAAGTGCATCTGTCGGGTTGCTCAGTTGTTTTCACAGTTCTCGTAAATTATGCTCCATCAACAGAGGAATGGACTCTGCAGGCAGACTCCACACAGGGCCCATGCTTTGCTGTCGGGATGGTTAAGCCTTCAAACTTTTGTCTCCTTCGGTGTAAAAAACAGCCTCTAAGATCACTCCTGATGGCCCTCCTTTCTTGGTTCACACCCAAGTCTAATCTCTTTTCCTATGGTGTGGGCTAGATTTATTGTCAATTAAAAGAAAGACATACTGACCTAGTCCCCAACTCCACCGATGAGTGGTGCACTTGGGGGTGGGGGTGGGTGGGAAGGGGGTGGGGCAGCATGCCATGGCTGTCCAACTCTCCCCCCTGTGGGGATGGCTTCGTTTCCCTCCAAGTTGGCCAAAGACATCCAGTAAGGCAAGAGCCTCTGGGGAATGATATCACTCCTATCCCTCCCCTTCCCATCTTCTTTCTAACTGTTAGTGGCAGGACCATTGGAAGGGGAAGTGAGGGAAGCATGGTCCCTGGGCAGAGGGAAGACTTGGTTTTCAGTGCTCAGGTTGGTACTGCATCACCGCCCCCCTCTCCCCCTGGGCTTCCCCTTTACCTGTGTCCTGGTGGGTGTTTTCACAATACTGTATACACCTGGCATATCTGCGTGTGACCACTCCATGTTCAAGCTGTACGATAGGTGGGGCTTTATGGAGCTTCAATTGTTTTCAGGTTATTCCTCTAATGACATCAGCACCAGGCAAATATCAATAGAGTGGAAGTCCCTGGAACATTGTCATATGCCACAGCCCATTTCCAGAACCTTTATTTGTTGGTGTATTTTCCCCTGGGTTTTCTCTACATTTAAAGAAATTATTTTTACCATCTTATAAACATACACAGGGAACTATGTAGTTTAGCATCTTGGACCATTTTGTTCACCTGCTTTTTTAATGGCTTCCTAGGATGACTATTAAATCAGATTCCTAACTTGTCATGTAAGACTCCACACAAGAAATATGCAACTTTCCTCTGGTTCTCAAATGCTACCTCCCATCCACTATCATGATCTCAATTCTACCAGACAAATCCAGCTAGACCAGGGGATGTACCCTGGAGTAAGAAACATGGGGAATTTAGGATAGATGATCCCTTCAGGACCAGCGGTGGGAGTGGTGATGCTGGGAGGGTGAAGGGATGGTGGAATAGAAAGGGGGAACCAATATCAGGGATCTATATATAGCCTCCTCTCTGGGGCATGGGCAACAGGGAAGTGAGTGGACACATTGGACAGTATAAGATATGAAAAAGTAATAGCAATTTGTAAATTATTAAGAGTTCATAAGGGAAGGGGAGGAGGGAGGGAAGGGAAATATGGGGAGCTGATACTGGGGGCCTAAGTGGAGGGAAGGTGTTTTGAGAGTGATGATGGCAAGTGTGTAAATGTGACCTATATACAATTGATGTATGTATTCATTGTGATTGGAGTTGTATGAGCCCCCAATAAAATTATTATAAAAAAAGGAGGAGGAAAGAGGAGCTTATACTAAGTGCTCAAGTAGAAAATATTTGTAAATGAAGATGGCAACATGTGTACAAATATGCTTGATACAAATGGTGTCTGGAATGCTATAAGAGATGTAAGAGCCCCCAATAAAGTCATTGAAAAAAAAGAAACAGAATATGGGATATATAAAATATGAATCTAGAAAAATTGGATGTCAAAATAAAATAGAATGAAATGCACAAAGACCACTATCTTGAGAATGAATAAACTGAAATGAACTGGTATGTGTCATTATGAATCAGATAATCATAGGGTTTATTATGTCAGGAATGGAAAATGAAGTAGGAATTGCATTCATCTTCATTATGAACATTTCAAATATTTTTTTATTTTTAAGCTTAAAATTTATTACTCTTTAAGAGTTAATACATATATCATATCATTCTATACTTCCACCATATCAAGCAGTATTATACAATTGGTACCACAATCAGTTTCCAAACTTTTTTTTCTTCCTGGATTGCTTGACACCAACTCCCTTTTGTCCCCCACTCCCTTCCCTCTCTGAAACCTTTATTCTACTTTTTGCCTCTATAGGTTCACCAATTCTGAAAAATAGAAAAACATATAGCACAATTTTAAGAGGGTGACCCCCAATGGCAAAACATCTTTGCGATAAACCCTAATACAAATAAATGAAACACACACACACTGTCTCCTAACAACTGCAGCTTTGGAAACTTCTCTTCCCTTTTACAATTCACATGCCTTCAATTCAAATCATATATATATGTGTGTGTGTGTATATATATATATATATATGTATATCCTGCTGTCCCAGCACCAGGCACGACTCCCCTAACCTACACTCTGGGTTGTGGGATGTACCCAGAAGCTCAAGATGCTTCCGCCCCCCTCTCTACTCTACCTTACCCTCCCAAAAGGTCTTTTCCCTTAATAAAGCCACCCTTTGCTTCACGTCTGAACTCTGCCTCAGTTTACCTCTCATGTATCAACCACTAAAGCTAGTTAGATGAAAATATTGAAGACTTTTACCAACTTCATTCTGAAATTGACCAAGCATGCTATCAATGGAATATAATTTCTGACAACTAAAATGCAAAAGTTGCAAACAGAGAGGAAGGGTCAGTAGTTGGAAAACAAGATCTCATTGATGGAAACATAGCTGGATTCAGAGGACAGAATTTTGCAACACCAATGACTCTTCAGCAATATAAGTGCTATCTATACACCTGCACTTTGCCAGATTGAATACACAGGAGTCAAATGGGTTTTGTTTTTGGGAAGAGATGATGGAGAAATTCAATAGCATCAGCCAAAATTAGGCCAAAGGTCAACTGTGGAACAGACCAGCAATTGCTCACACATGGATGGTTGAAGTTGAAGAAAATTAAATCAAGTCCCTATTCAAGTCCCTGAATAGGTCCCATTTGAGTTTTGAGAACATTTTAAGAACAGATTTGACACAGATTTGCTGACAGAATACCTTAAGCATTGCAGGTTCACATCAATAACCTCATACATGAAGAAGCACAGATCAATAAAAAGTCGAAAAAGAACAAAATGACCAAAGTTGATGTTGGAAGATACTTGGAAACTCACTATTGAATGTTGAGTGGCTAAAACGAATGGAACAGATGAGGAAGTAACAGAACCGAGTAGATAAATATCAAAGGATCACTCCCGAAGACAAAGTAAAGCGTTGCAATGAAATATACGAAGACTTGGAGTTAGAAATACAAAAAGGAAGATCATGTTCAGTAATACTGAAAGATGGTATGTGTAAAATATTGGATACAAGAATAAAGTACGATAGAAGGAATACACAGAGTTACTGGATAAAAATGAACTGGTCAACACTCAACTCTTTCAACAGGTAGCCCATGATCAAGAATTGATAAGATTGAACAAAGAGGTCCAATTGAGAGCATTAGCAAAAAACAAGGTTCTGGGAATTGACAGGATAAAAATTGAGATGGAAACATCTCAATAAGCTGGCACAGCATTGAAAGCACTCATTATCCTATACCAAGAAAAATTGGTCAATATTTGTGCCCATCCCAAAGAAAGATGACCCAAAAGAATGTGAAAATTTTGGAAAGGTATCGTTAATATCATATACAGGTAATATCATTTTAGAAGACAATTCATCAATGGTTATGGCAGTACATTGACAAGAAGCTGCCAGGAATTCAAGCTGGATTCAGAAAAGGAATATTTTGCTGATGTCAGATGGATCTTGGCTGAAAGCAGAGAATACCAAAAAGATGTTTAGTTGTGCTTTTTAGAACAAAGGTTTATAGTTATAGAAATGACATATCATGCAATTTCATAAATCAGCCATTTTAAGAAAAGTTGTGCAATCATCACTACAGTCAATTTTAGAAACATTTTCTTCTTTTTAGTTCTCATTTTCCACCTCCTATTCACCCAGGAATTATTAATTCATTCTGAAAAAAAAAATCACATGAAACAAAAGCAAGAAACAAATAAGAAAACCCAACAGCAATGAAAATAAGAAACAGAAAATGAAAAAACAGAAAATCCTCAATTGAAAAGAAAGCAGAAAATACTAAAAAACCAGGAAAACTTTCAAATAGGTTAAGCAAAGATCAAATTAAAAGGTGTTACATTTTAACCTAATTACATATGCCATTATCCACTTTACAATGCCTCTCTGTCTGGTAGCAGGGCTGGGCATTCCTGGACTATGGTCAGAGGGAATTCACCAAATGCCTAATCCACGTGGGGGCCTTGCAAGTGAATTTTGGACTTCCACTGTTATCTTTAGCATTTCGCAAACTGGGTGTTCAAAATTTAAGCTCTGACCACCAATTCCAAGTGGTCATTGGCTTCTTCTGTTTCAGCCTTAAGTCCAAGGGTACTTCATTTCCTTAAATCTTCTACAGGTGCATTGAAAGGCAGTCCAAATTTACCTATGGGAATTTCTAACCTTCTGGGGTGTCCTAGGGAGAATGTGGTGCATCTTGAAAGGACAAAGTCTAAAGTCCCAGAGCAAAATAATTTGACCATTTGGACTATAACAAATTATGGATAACATTGTGAAGAATGGGAATTCCAGAACATTTCATTGTGCTTGTGTCAGACTTGTACATAAACCAAGGAACTTGTGCATATGATTTTAAATCAGAAAAAAATGTGCATTGGGCTTTGTATCCTTTCACCATAGTTACTCACTGTGTGTGCAGAACAAATAATCTGAGAAGCCAGATTATTTAAAAAGAACATGCTATCAATATTGGAGGAGATTTATTAACAATCTGCAACATGTTGATGATACAACCTTGCTTGTTGAATCAAGGAGGATTTGAAACACTTGAGAAAATCAAAGACATTGGCCTTCATCATGGATTGGAAACTCAGTGTAAACAAAACCTTACAACTGGACGGTGTTAGACTGAATTTTCTAGAGAAATAAAACCACTGAGACTCATAAGAAAGAACTTAACAAGAAAACAGCATAGTCTTGTCCAGTTCAAGCCCATGGGTTTGATGCATATAGTGAAGCAAGAAGTGAAGCAGGAAGCTGGGAGACTGCAAGCTGGTGGTTGCAGAATCAAATGGATCCAAGTCCACAGGAACATGGAAGGGTTCTGATAACTTCCATGGGCAGTGGGTCACAGGGGTTGTTGGCCACAGAAACCAGACCTAGAATCCAAGCAAGTTAGAAGGAAAAGAAGGGCTGCTTAGAGGCCAGTTCTTCACTTAGTCTTATAAGTAGGCCATACTCCCAAGGAGATCGTGTTAGTTTGGGTAGACTAGAGAAACAAATTCATAAACACGGATATGTATATAAGGGAGAGGTTTATATCTAAGAGCAATGGAACAGTGAGAAAAACATCCCAGCCCAGTTCAGATCAAGTCCATAAATCTGATAGTAGCCTATATGTCTGACAGCAATCTATAAGTCCTCTTCAGACTCACAAATCACATGCAATGACACCAGGACAATCACAGGTCAGTTGGTGCAGAGTCTTGTGTATCTGTGGTAGAAGCATCTCAGTGCTGGCAGGGGTCTCCCCATGGCTCCTCCAGTTTCCGGGGCCCAGGGTCTGTCAGCAT
Organism: Nesogale talazaci; assembly: GCA_004026705.1. Taxonomy (NCBI): domain Eukaryota; kingdom Metazoa; phylum Chordata; class Mammalia; order Afrosoricida; family Tenrecidae; genus Nesogale; species Nesogale talazaci. The sequence goes on along the minus strand of PVJH01027351.1, from coordinate 18,631 downwards.
GCTGTCATGTGTCTTGTCAGCTGCAATATCTGCCAGAGAGTGAGCCAAGAGAGATAGTGTCTCCTGCCTCTAAGAAGGAGTTACCACATTTCCCAGATTTCTCAGGAGAAGGTCATGTCCATATAGAGATTTCACTGGTTATCTCCAGATTGACAAGTTTGATCCACCCCTACACTCCTTTTTTTTAAAAATTTTATTGGAGGCTCTTATAGCTATTTTAACATTTCATATATCATCTGTATCAAGCGCATTTCCATACATGTTGCCTCAATCATTTTCAAACATTTTCCACTTGAGCCCTTGGTAAAAGCTGCTCTTTCCCCTCCCCCCCTTTTTTAAGGAATAATTTTATTGGGTACTCAAACACCTCCCCTCACGATCCATACATACATCAATTGTATGCAGGCCCCATTTGCACATTTGTTGCCATCATCACTCTCAAAACATCCTCCCTCCACTTAGCCCAGTACCAGCTCCCCATATTTCCCTTCCCTCATCCCCCATGAACCCTTAATAATTTACAAATTGTTACATATTGTACACTGTCCAATGTGTCCCTTCACTCACTTCCTTGTTGGCTGTGCCCCAGAGAGGAGGTTATATGTAGATCTCTGAAATTGGTTCCCCCTTTCTATTCCACCATCCCTCCACCCTCCCAGTATCACCACTCCCATCACTAGTCCTGAGGAAACATCTATCCTAAATTCCCCATGTTTCTGACTCTAGTGTATGTCCCCTGTTCTAACCGGACTTGTCTGGTAGAACCAGGAGCATGATAGTGGGTATGAGGAAGCATTTGAGAACTAGAGGAAAGATGCATATTTCATTGTTGCTACACTGTACTTTCACTGGCTCAAATCCTCCCTGCAACCTCTCTGTAAGAGGATGTCGCTTCACCTATTGATGGGCTTTGGGTCCCCAATCTGTACTCCCCCCCTATTATAATGATATAATTTTAGTTCTTTGATGCTTGACACTGGATCCCTTCAACACCTCATTGCCACCCCTACACTCTTAATCCTCAAATTGACACTATCTTATGTAACTGCCACAGAAATGTCTTCAGGTTGAATCCTGAAGAGAGGTTGAACTCCACCCAGAGCTTCCCACAGGTTCAGCAGGTAGACAGGAAACCCACAATAACTATTACATGGACCAATAGACAACATTGTGACAAAGAAAAGATCAAAGTGGTCAAATACTTCATTTTAGTTGACTACACAGTGAAAGCTAATGAAAGCAGCAGATAAAAAAAAATCAAGTAACATATTGAACTGAGAAAAATCTGCTGGACAAGACCCCTTAAAAGCGTTAAAAAACAGAGATGTCACTTTGAGGACTAAGCTGTGACTACTGAAGCTCAGAAAACCAAACTCACTGACTCACAGAAACTAGGTAGGGCAGAGTAGAACTGCTTCTTTGTGTTTCTGAGACTTTAAATCTTTATTAGGGCAGACAACCTAATATTTCTCCCATACCTTACCTCAGTCATGGTATTTTCAACTTTGTCCTATTCATGTAAAATATGGACAATGAATAAACACTAACTGCAAAGAATTGATATATTTGAATTATGATGTTTGTGAAGAATATTGAAAGTAGCAGACTGCCAAAAGAACAAACAAATCTGTCTTGAAAAACAGCCAGAATGCTGTTTAGAATCACGAACGGAGAAGCTTTGTCTTATGTGCTTTGCACATGTTATTAGGAGAGACCAGTCCCTATAAAAGAATCTCAGACTTGGTATATAAATAAAGAAAGATGGACAGAGAAAAAGAAGCCCTTCAATGAGACAGATGGTTACAGTTGCAGTAACGCTGGGCTGAAACATAACAATTCTGGGGAGTTGTGTATTCAATTGCATGTTCACTATATCTTTTCTCTCTTAAGAGAGAGGTCTCTGTAAATGCAGAGACCTTGTCTGCTTTCTTCTTAGCACCAGGAACAGTGGTTGGTTTTCAACTACTCTTTGTAAACAAAGGATGATTGTATGAATAGCAGAATCTGAACTCCTGTATAAAGGTCTGGGTAGCCACAACTAAGCTTAAAATGGTTCTACTTTTACTGAAAAGTTTTAACTTTTTTTTTGTATCACTGCCCTCTGGTGGGAGCGGTAGGCCCAGCCTTGCTCCTGGAAAGCTGCTGCTGGATTTGAACTGCCAAGCCAGTGGGCCACAGTGCCGCACTCAACCACTATGCTACCGGGGCTCAGCAGGTTTTAATTTTTATACACCACCAAGTGCTACTGTATTTTGTAGCTCTTCGTAAACCACTAATGCAGTATTGAGTCCCCTGAATAATTTATCATTCCCGCTATTCCAAAGATCACAAGCTACATGCGGAAGTTTCCAAAAGCTTGTGGAGAAAATCCATGATCTTTCAATTCCCCTTTTTCCAGAGACTTCTTGAAGCTCCCTTGTATAAAATTCTTGTAGCAGCAGCCACCACATACCATGACCTTTAGACAAACACTAGTAGCAGTTGTTATAAGCAACCCAGATCCCAGCACAATCTCCATCTACCTTGCAGTTGCCAAGCAAATGCTCTCGAGTTATCTGGGGAACGTGGAGAAGAGAGGATACGTTTATGAGGAGCTGTGACTGAGAGAAGTTGAAGTCTTACTGAGAAGACAAGGGAGAAGATTAGGGAGGGTTGATAATAGGAAGCCATGGTCTGTCTAGTATCTTTAGGGACCCCACCCACCTTTTTGAGTCTTGGTCAGAAGAAACGAAGCAATGGAACAGTTAAAAAGGCAGAATTTGACTCTGTGAAGACATTGCCTTGCAGGTGATCTGGTACCATTACAGGGTGACCACAGCAGAAAGGTAATGACCTTGTTATTTATTTGGTGTGTGGTGATGGTGGTGGTGGTGAGGGGGAGCAGGGCGTTGGCTAAAAATCAAACTCCTATCTTCCTGCCTCCTTCCTGGCATGGGATACCTTTACATGCACACACACACTATATTGTAATTTTAGATTTACAGAAACCAAACTCACTGCCAGGGGTCTATTCCAATTTTTAAAAACCCCTGGGACAGAGTAGAACTGCCAGTGTGGGTTTCAGACACTCTAAGTCTTTATGAGAGTAGAAAGCTTCATCTTTCTCCTGCATACTTGCTGTTGGTTTTAAACTGCTGACCTCATGGTGAGCAGCCCAACCCACAATCCACTAGCCACTTCAGCGCCTTAGACTTACGTAGAAGTTGTTAAAATACTACAGACAGGGCCTCTTACACGTTTACAGCATGCGAGCTCCTTATAAAATGATCACGTTTATTTATTTATTTTATTTATTACATTTATTCATAAATGCATTGAGAATTCTTTATAAGTATAATGTATGTTTATGTACCTTGCATAATCGCATGAGTCCATATTGCACAACACAACACAATGAACTATGTACATTTTTTTTCGTTACTTGGGTTTACTCTGATGATGTGCACTGAATGGAATGAGCATAGTCTGGACAAGAGCAGCTAGCTTCTGACAGCCAGCCTCAAGTACACTTCTAAATGATCATCAGTCATGGTGGAACAGTACTTGGACTTAATGATATTTCTGCAGGAAAAGACTGACTCACATAAATAAGTAGAGCCGAATAATGCAGTCAAGGAGGTAGCACATTTTCTCATGTTTGCATTCTGTCTCTGTGCAAGCAAGTTCCATAATTGTTCATGCACTCTGGACTTCAGCTGAATGTCAGCCGTACTGTCAAAATCTTATATTCCAGTCCAGAAGAGTTCAGGTGAAACAGTGTTACAATTTTTGATGCAAATTACTCAGCCTCCGTGTCTTTCTGAAAAGGATAGCACATGAATGCTGTGACTGGCTGGAGCAAAGAAGTCTTGAAAGTGTTTGACTTAGCTTGTCAGTTTTGCTGTACTTAGCACAGTAGTTTGCGCATGTATTTGACATTTAAGATTGCATCTGATTGATTGCTCTGTATATCAATTAAGTGATGGGATTGATGGTAGGCTTATGTCTATTTTTTAAATGCCATGTGATCGACTCACACTACATTTGCCATCAACTAGTAGATCATGATCAACGTATTGAGTACCCTTGGTCCAGAGACTAAAACATCCAGGGAGTGTCAGAGTCTTTGGATGCCTGTTGTTGGGTCAAATGCCAGGGGCTCACAGAGACTCTATGCACAGCAGCATGAAGGTCTCATGAGGGTCTCACAGTTGTTCTTAGGTCTGAGCTCATTTTTCAGCCAGAGTCAATCCATCCATCTTGTTGAGGGTCTTCATCTTTTTTGCTGCTCCTCTCCTTTACTAAGCTTGATGCCCCTCTTCAGAGAACGGTCTCATCTTATAATATATCCCAAATATGTGAGACAAGTCTCATCATCTTCACTTCCAAAGAGCATTCTGGCTGTACTCCTTCTGTGACAGATTTGTGTGTTATTTTCACAGACAGTAGAACTTTCAGTATCCTTGTCAGCACCATCATTCACATGCTTTGATTCTTCTTCAGTTTTCCTCCTCAGTGGTCGACTGTCATTTGCAAATGAGGTAACTGAAAAGAACATGGTTCCCAAGCCCTGCTAAAACTTTATGTTAAAAAACATTTTACTGGAATCTTGTGTTCCTTCGGGTAGATGAGTGAAGCCAATTCATAGACACTCAGATGTGTATATAAGAAAGAACTTTTTAACAAGAGCAATTGAATATTGAGAAAACATCCCATCCCAGTGCAGATCAAGTCCTCAAGTCTGATACAGCCCATATATCTGATAGCAATCTACAAAGTTCTCTTCACTCATGAAACACATGCAAGGGCACTGGGTTCAGGGATATCACAGGCCAGTGGGTGGATAGTATTGTGGATTCATTGGCGGTGGAAAATCTCAGCCTTGGCATGGTTCTCCACATGGCTCTTCCAGATCCAGGGCTCTTGCTGCCCTCGGCATTGCTCCACATGGCTTGTCAATACAGAGGCTCTCAGGGAGTGAGCATATTTATCCGGCGAGCTATATATCTCTTTAGTGACTCCAAATGATGCTATCAAACCGCAACCAGTTTGACAGGCCAATTTCCATCCCTTCATTCTTAATACTCAAATTGACAACAGTTTATGTGACTATCACAGAGCTCTTACAGATACTATAATCCATAGTTCCACTAGATTAGGTGTAGTACAATTGTTTACATCATCCTTTACAATTAATTTTCTTTTTTCTTAAACTCCTTGATAATAGCTCCTCTTTATCCCCTCCCTCCTTCACTCTACCACCCCCTAATAAATCAATAAATTATAATAAATATAATGATTTATATATTATTGTTGTTGGGTTTTTCCCTCCATAATTTACACCATCTAATGAATGCATTCACCTAAAATTCTGATGTTTATTCCCCCTGAGTGGGATTATGAAGTCATCTTTGCTATCAGTTCTCCCTCTGACCCCCTCTTCCTGTATCCTCAGGAATCATTACTTCCATTACTGTTTCTGATGGGTGTATCTATCTTGGATTTCATGCATTGAAAGATCTTACTAGCAGCAGTGTACTACATGTGCAGGTCTAGCAAGATTAGAGAGGTATAGCTAAGGCCATAATAGTAGAAAGAGGATATTTCAAAGAACTAGAGGATAGTTATGTGTTTCATTGGTGCTATTCTGTAGCCTGTATATATCATCCCTCTGTTTGGCCCTTCAGTGAGGACTGTCCAGTTATTATACAGGTGAGTTTTGGGTATTGATTTTGTCTGCTCTCCTCACATCATCTTGATTACTTGTTTTGAACTTCTGATGACTATTCCCATCAATACCTCATGATCACATAGGCTGGTGTATTTCTTCCATCTGGACTTCGTTGTTTCCATGCTAGATGGCTGCTTGTTTAACTTCACGCTTTAAGACCCCAGATGGGATATCGTTTAATAGCTGGATACGCTCAACTTCCATCACCTATTTGCTTATGCACCCATTTTGTCTTCAGCAATCGGGTTGGAAAGGGTCCCTGGTGATATTTGACCAATTGAGATGTACCAAAAAGGAATAACTTAGAGGCAAACAAAGGATAAACATGATAGTGGGGTAGGAGGAAAGAAATAGAATAGAGGAAACAATAAGGAAGCAAAATTATATATAAGTATAAATATACATGTATATAAAAATAAAGATAGGGTTTTTTTCTATGTGTGTGTGTGTATATATATATATACACACACAGGAACTAGGAAGCAAATGGACTTGGGCTTTTATTCAAACCTCAGTACATGAATGGATTGTTCTAATGATGTGGCAATGTATGACACCCACCTTCCCTGCTAAATGACTTTGAAGTCAGAAGAGGGGGCAGGGAGAACTCCAGAAAGACTGCATCCATCCTCAGCGGACAGGTATTTCTAAGAAGCAAGTGCAAGTCTCCCTTTATGTTTCCTCTTTCACCAGAATGGAGACCTGAGAACAAAGTAAGATCACTTGAGAAAATAATGCACACATATATTGCAGCAGTCTTATAGCATGTCAAACTGTACACCCCACGCTACTTCCATGATGTGATATGAGACATAATACTCCAAGTATCAGCTCCCCAGGAAAAAGCTAAGACTTAAGCATCACCAGGAGGCTCACACACATGCCTGAATCCACCTGCTGCCACTTTTCAACAGTGTTATTTTTTTTGGGGGGGGCGGGGTACGGCATCACTGCCCTCTGGTAGGATTGGGAGGCCCAGCCTTGCTTCTGGAGAGCTGCTGCTGTATTTGAGCCACCAAACCAGTGGGCCGCAGTCCCGCACACAACCACTACACTACCAGGGCTCAACCTTCAACGGTGTTATTTTACACTAGCATTTATGAAAGGTAAAATGGGATCAAAACCTGCCCTCACTCCCCATCCCACTTTCCTTTTCTCCCTCCCTCCCTTTCTTCCCAACTTAAGACTAGGAGCTCAAATAAGACAGATGGAACCTCCAGGGGAAGAGAGAGCGAGAGCGAGAGAGACTCCTCCGTGGTGTCCCTGGCCCTTGGTCGTCGTGGGAAAGTTGATGATTGGGGCCGTTGCATAACGTGCTGGGTGTTTTGGTGCCCTATAGCTCGGGGAAATGGAGCCTTGCCCAAATTCTTCAGCTGGGGGCAGAGCATGAAGGCCAAAGTTTAACCAGCTGCCTCACAAGTGAGCTGTGAGGCTAGGATTCTCAGATGGCCGTCCCCAGAGCTTACTTCTCCACCTTGATTCGAGAATGCATCCAAACGGCCTGTGGACGGAGCCAGCTGGCCTTGTTCCTGGCCAGAAAGCAGAGAAGTTTGCCGCTGTTCCTAATCCGGGAGAGAGTCACTGGTAGGCAGAGAAGGGGGTGCTGTCCAAGCCTTCTTGTCCCAGGTGGTGGAGGAGGTCGGGTAGAGCTGGGGCAAGGTGTGTTCTGGTTAGGAGTTCTTAATTTGGGGTGGGTAGTAGGCGGGCTCTATGTGTGTGTGTGTGTGTGTGTGTGTGTGTCTTGGATAGTGGTTCCACCTTGAACTGCTAACCCTAGGTCAGCAGTTTGAAAGCACCAGTCTCCCCGAGGGTACTCCCGCAGAGAGTTACCGTCTTGGAAATCCATGGGACAGTTCTGTCCTGTCCTGTGGTGTCCCTGGGTCAGCATCACCTCTCCAACAATGATTCTGAGCCTGGAGCGGTCTCTGGGTTCATCTTAGGTTTCAGTGAGCTCTTAAGATTCAGGAATCAGAGGACATAAAGCAGAGCCAAGCCACCCTCTGCCACTGAGGTGATTGCGACTTCTGGCTAGTCTCGAGAAGACAGTAGACCTGCTCGTATGGCTTCTGAACCTATAAAGCCTGATCTTCCTGAGGAACAATTGGGGGTTTCAGATTGTGAACCCTGCAGCTCCTAGCCCCAGATACTACCAGGGCTCCTCTGTGGACATGAGGCTTGAATTATTGCTTCCCCCCCCCCCCCCAAACAGACCAAATCTCATTCCTGGCATCCAGTTGATGTTTAATAAATAACGTTTAAATGGGTGAAGGAAGGACTCTCTCTTGCAGAAGCAAAACTTCCATGGTTAATGAATTAGGACTCAAGCCATGAAACGGGCTTCTTAAGATATCATTTAATACATTCCGTGAGCCTTAAGACTCACACTTCTTTAAATGGATATAATGCAAAACCAAACCAGGACTAGGCAAAACCTTATCTGTTCTGAACACACTATGGTCCTGCCAATGGGAAACAAAGGTCAGAAGATGTCTAAGGTGTGAGTGATTTTTGTATGAGTCTGCTCTCTCCCACTTTAACCTCATTTCAGGCATTTTAAATGTTAATCATGCTTATAGTAATTTAGCTGAAATTGATAGGTAGTGCTATATCTGTGTCTGTGTTTGTTTTGTTATTTTAAGGAGCTTTGAGGGAGTATGCATTGAGGTATAAGGTCAGCATTTAAAAACCACCAGCCCCCTGGAGGGAGAAAAAGAAGGCTTTCTGCTCCAAAAAGGGGTTTATAGTTTTAGGAACCACAAGGCCACTTCTATTCTGTTCTGTCAGATTTCTGTGAGTGACATTCCACCAGCTGGCAGTGAGGTTTTTTGGGTTTGGTTTATTATGTTGGATTCAACAAATCTCTTGTCATTCTCTCTCTCTCTTTTCTCTCCAGGACACACTCTATAACAATTCTCACCACACAAATACAAAAGTCATCTGGGAGTCTTTGTTTCCTTTGTTGTTGTTGTGTTTTGTTCTCTATGATTCTGTTTTCTGGAGGTTTAGCAATTGCAGGTCCAGGCCTCTTCATTTTTGATAGTCTCTGGATGATTTGACAAAAAATAACAAGTACAACTAGGAGAGCAAAACTAGATTTTTTCTGTTGAATTTGCAACCTTAGAGGTGGGTCAACAGTGAAGTACCCAGGGCTACTGAGTCCAAAAATAGGAGAGAAATTTTTTATGCACAAGGTTGAAGTTTCCATATGAGTCAGAAGGGTTGGGAATTAACATCTGTTTAAGGATATCCTAAAATGAAACGATGGCAATATTTATCCAAAGGGTGTTTGTGCTTGCAGTTTACTTGCACAGGAAATCTGTCATTTAATAACAGATGAACTGTATGAAAAGCTTGTTTGCTACTCATATGTAACACACGTGACATATGTAACTCAGATGCCATACATCATTTAAAAGCATTCTTTCTGAGCACAAAACAATTCCTTTAATCATAGACTTACGTTTACAGGATCCTTTCATATTTCCTCCTTTTGTTCATGAATATTCAGATACTTTCTTTAAAATGTTTTCATTATGAATTTGGTAGCAGATGATGAGGTTTGCGTGAAATAATTCCCATGTTTCCTGCTTTCATTCCTCCTTTCCTGACCCTCTGAACTCTGTTCTTGGGATAACCCTATTCTTTTTAAAAATCTCACACTGCTGATTATGATAAGGTATGTGTACCTCATTAGTGTTATTTTGTTCCTTGTATAGATATTTGATTGTTTGCCTCAATACTGAGTCCCTGGGGTGAGTTTAATTCCAGAGCGGAAGGCTAGGAAGGGTTCCTTCCGTCTCTATGGCACAAGCAAACCTGACCTCTTCAGTGACTTTGAGTTTTGTTCCACATCTTTCTTCCATTCTAACTACAGCAAATTGCTGTCCACAAGGTTTTAAGACTCTAGTCACTACTCCTCAAAGTAGGATATAGAACCTATACATACTATGTAGAACCTATCCTACTTTATTTATGATTCTATGCCAATTGACCTTGGTGTTCCTTGAGACTGTATTTTTGAGTCCCAGGACCAGTGGTTCAGCCTCTGAAGGGGTTTGGTTATGTTTTAGAGGTTTTTGTAACTTTGCCCCCATGAGGTCATTCTTGGATATAGACTTTACACAAGGGCAAATATCCTATGTTTTAAACCTGGGTAAACATTCACAGTCATTCAATGTGGGTGTCTATCCACGCTTTTACTTGTAGATCACTGTCATTGCAAGATTGTGTATACAACCATATTTACCTCTACTGTGTAAAACATTTACACCTCTTTCAGGGTCTCTCTGTGCCACCACCATCCTTACCCTAAACTTTTTTTTTTTCAAAAAATCATGTTATTGGGGGCTCATATAACTTTTATCACAATTCATACATTGATTGAATCAGGTATGTTTGTACATGTGCTGCCTTCATTCTTTTCTGGACATTTACTTTCTATTGAGCCCTTCGTATCATCTCCTTTTCTCCCTCTCTCTGCTTCCACCCTCATAACCCTCTACAGATTGTACATTGTTATTATTTTCATCTCTCCCACCCACTGCTGATGCCCTTCTCCTATGTTTGTTCTGTTGTTCTTTTCCCTGTAGAGGGGTATATGGGTATGTGTTGATCATTGCTATCTGTTCTCCCTTTTTCACTTCCTCTTCCCCTACCCTTCTGGTATCACTATTCCCACTCCTGGTCCTGGGTTCTGTGTGTCGTGAACCTATCTCTCACCTATCTCTTACCTATATCTGTGTACATGTTCCGGTCTAGTCTGAATTGAGAAGCAGCAGTGGAATCATGGGAGTGGGAGGTGAGGAAACCTAAAGGAACCAAAGGAATATACTTTGTTTCATCAATGCTTTACTGCACCCTGGTGTCACATCCCTTATCTGTGTCTCCTCTGTGGGGAGATGGTTCCACTGTCTACAGATGGGCTTTGGATCTCTGCTCCAGCCCCCCTTGTTCTCAACAATATGTTTTTGTTTGTTATGTGTCTGCTGATGCCTATTACCTGGTCTCTATGACTCCTCATGATTGCACCAGCCGTGTGCTTCTTCCATGTGGACTTGTTGCTTCACTGCTGAATGGTGGCTTGTGTAACTTCAAGCCTTTAGGGTCCCTAGATGCTACATCTTTTAATAGTCGGGTACCATCTTCCTTCTTCCCCACATTTACTTACGTATCCATTTTGTCTTCAGCAATTGTGGTGATAGGGTGAACATCTCAGACTGCTGACTGTTTGGAACAAACTGTTCTTGGATGAGGAAGAGTATGAACAGAGGCCTGAGTCCATCCCCTAACTAAGTGTATGGCCATATAAGTATGTGTATGTGGGCCAATACCTTTATTTTTGTGGATTAATGTATTTACATATATACACTGTGTGTCAGTCACTATGTTGTGTCAATTTCAAGATTGGGAGTGCAGGCGTGGAGTCTAGCTGGTCGATCTGGAGCTAGCCAATGAGACCTCTGTGTGGGCTTGGCTTTCTCCTGAGAATTCTGGGAAATCTTGTGATATTTCCTAATTGGAGTTGAGAGACAAGACTCAGTCCCCTGGGACACTCTAATGACAAGACAACATGGCAGCATGCTGATAGATACTGAGTCCTGGAGCAGCCAGAAGAGAAGCCACATGGGCTTACACTGATGGAACCAAATCTTTGAAGCTGGAAAAGCCAGATAGAAGCCCCTGCCAGTGCTGAGATGCTTCTACCACCACCGAAACACAAGACTTTGCAGCCACTGGCCTGTGATTGTCCTGGCATCATTGCACGTGCCTTGTGAATCTGAAGAAGACTTTATAGACTGGTATTGAACATATGGACTAATATCAGACTTGTGGGCTTGGAGTGGACTGGGTTGGGATGCTTTCTCAATGTTTCATTCCTCTTGTATATAAACCTCTCCCTTATATACATATGTATGTTTATAAATTTGTTTCTCTAGTGTATCCGGACTAATACACATCACTATGTTTCTGATTCTTTCTATTGCTTCTCCGCCGCTCCCCCCCCCCCCCACCAGATCCTTCCTCTCTGTTTCCTTTACCTTCCTCCTGTCCCACTGTCACTTTCCCCTTATTTCTCTCTCATGGTACCTCCTTTTAACTAGTTTGCTGTTGCTCCGACAATCCCCCTATATCCTCCTTGTTATTTACTTCAACACCCCAGTTGTTCCCCTGTCCATGGCGCAGCCTGCTCACCATTCCTTACTCCCACCAACCTCACCTCCCAGGTCTCCACGGAACTGTTGGTCCGGCTGTTCTCTCTTTGGGCATGCCTCCTGGGCCTATCTTATGTAGGTAGGTACACCAACTATGACATAGCCCAAACTGATTAAAAAAATTAAAATAGTAAATAAATAAGAAAAAATTAAAATTAAAAAAAGAGAGACAAAAGAAATATACAAAAATCCTGGAGCTGCCCCTCATGGCCTGGAGTGTCCCGTTAGGGGCTCCTCAAGGGTTTCATAGCTCTGTCTTGCTCTAGCTGCAGATCTGGCATGCTCTCTTCTTGTTTTGTTCTGCTTTGGGTTGGGGCGGGGGGGGGGTGGAGGGGGTTCAGATCGCAGTGGCTCCACACCATGTGACTCCAGAAATGTCCTCTGCCACAGTCTGCTCCAGTAGCGGGACAGCGTAATATGTGTTGTTGTCAGTTGCTCAGTCCCCTCTGGGTCCCATTCATTCCTTCGAGCCTGGTGTGCCAATGTGGGGTCCAGTTCGGCTCTCTCATTCTCTTCCTCCCTCCCCACCTGCCTCCGTGTGGGTGTGGCATGCTGGCCCCTGTCCCCAAACTGTTCCAACCTACTTCTTATTGAATATTGCCTTCCTCTTCACACAAGTCTACTGTCCAGCCAGTAGCATCATTCCTTCTACCACAACCTTGGCAACCATCAAAGAATGTTTCTTTCGGTGTATAAACCTTTTTTAAAAATTTTTACAATAGTTGTTTACATAACCTTTGTCCTTTTGTGGTTGACTAACACAGCAATGCCCTCCATGTCCATCCACATTGTGAAATGTTTTAAAGGTCTGTCATTATCATTTAACATTTCAATTTATTGCATTGTGTGCTTGTATCAAAGTTTATTTATCCATTCCATTGGAAAGCATTTAGATTGCTAACATAGTTTTACTATTGTTAATAGTGTTTCAAAGAACAAGGCTGTGCTTATGTCTATTTTTGTCATGACTTTTTTTTCTCTAGCATATATAAACCCAAAAGAAGCATTGTTAAGTCATATAGTATTTTATTCCCAGTCTTTTGAGGAACTGCTATTAAGCTTTCCACAGTGGTTCCACCATTTTACAGTCCCTCCAACAGTATGTAAGGTTCCCAGTCTGTGGTAGTTACATAATCTCCTGTCAACTTGAGAAGGGGTGGAGTCTAGCCTGTCAGTCAGGTCACAGATGATGGCCTCATTTGAAGGCACGAAGGAGAGAAATAGCTGACTGGAGGCCATACTGCTTTCCCTGCCAGACATTCCTGTGGACAAGCCACATGGGGATAGGCGGATGGAGCCAGAGCCTGGAGATGGAGGACCACGTGAGGACTCATGCAGTGCTGAGACGTAGCACCACCACTGGAGCCACGAGACTTTCTACCCACTGGCCTGGGATCTTCCTGCACTCGGCATCATTGTATGGCTATATGAGTCCAAAGAGAACTTTATGGACTAGTATAGAAATATGGGGTAATAACGTACTAATGGAGTCAATCTGGACTGGGCTGCAATGCTGTCTGAAGGTACAATTGCTCTTTCATGTACAGTTCTCTCTTTTTGAAAAATCTTCTAAAACTTAAAAAGAAAATCATTTCATTGGAGGCTCTTATAGCTCTTATCACAATCCATACATACATTTATTGTGTCAAACACTTTTGTGCATATGTTGCCGTCAACATTTTCAAAATATTTTATTTCAACTTGAGCCCTTGGTATCAGCTCCTCATTTCCCCCTCCACCCCTCTCTTCTTTATTCTCCCTCCCTCACAAACCCTTGATAAATTATAAATTATTAATATTTTTTCATGCTTTACACTGACCGATTTCTCCCTTCACTCATTTTTTTCTGTTGTTTGTCCCCCTGGGTAGGTGGGAAGGTTATATGTAGATCATTGTGATCAGTTCCCCCTTTCTGCCCTTCACCGTCCCTCTACCCTCCAGGTATCACTAGTCTCATTATAAGTCCTGAGGGTTTTATCTGTCCTGAATTCCCTGTGTTGTGAGCTCATATTTGTACCAGTATACATGCTCTGGTCTAGCCGGATTTGTAAGGTAGAACTGGGGTCAGGATAGTGGTGGTGGTGGGAAAGCATTACGAACTAGTTGTTTCAACAGTGCTATCCTGCACCCGACTTGCTCACCTCCTTGTGACCCCTCTGTAAGGGGATGTCCAGTTGTCTATGTCATTAAGTCTCCACTCCACCCTCTTCCTCATTCACATAGATATGTTTTTTTGTTCTGGGTCTTTGAGGCTCGATACCTGATCCCATTGAAGCTTCATATCACACAAGTTGGTGTACTTCTTCCATGTGGGCTTTGTTACTTCTCAGCTAATTGACTGCTTGTTTATCTTCAAACCTTTAAGATCCTGGATGCTGTATTTTTTTATTGCTGGGCACCATCAGTTTTCTTTACTATATTCACTTATGCACCCATTTTGTCTTCAGCGATTGTAGAAGGAAGGTGAGCATTACAGAATGCTGTGTTATTTAGGACGTGTTCTTGCATTGAGGAAGCACTTGGGTTGAGGCCCAATGCCCATCTTCTGCTTTAATACTTAATATATAAGTATATGTACATAGATCTATTTCCCTATTGTTGTATATGAAATATATGCATATGTCTAAATGCCTGCATTTAGACCTTTATCAATGTCCTTTGCCTCCTAGCTCTTTCTTCTATTTTCTTTTACCTTCCTCTTGTCCCACCATCATGTTTGGGTTGGCCTCCATTTGGGTTTCATAAAGTTCTCTCTTACAAGCATATGAGGTTCTCTGAATTTGTTTCTCTAATCACCCAGGACTATGACACAGTCTTTCTTCACTCTTGCCATCATTTGTTATTTTCTGTTTTCTTAAACTTTGCTCTTAACACTGAGGTGAGATAATATCTTATTGTTGTGTTTATTTGCTTGTCACTGATAGCTAACAACTGTGTATACATCTTCACAATTTATTTACCACAATGCCTTCTTTGTTGAAGTGCCTTTTATTTTTATTTTAATAAATAATCTTACTGGGGGCTCTTACAGCTCTTACATTTTTTGGGTGGGCATCACTGCCTCTGGTCATCATGGGCCCTACCCAGCAATGCTCCTGAGAGCAGCTGCTGGGTTTGAACTGCCAAGCCCGAGGGCTGCAGTGCCGCACTCAACCACTTACGCCACCAGGGCTCAGTCCTCTTACAGCTCTTATAATGATCAATACATCAATTGTATCAAGCACAATAGTACATATGTTCCCATTATCATTTTCAAAACCTTTTCTTTCTAGTTGAGCCCTTGGCATCAACTTCTCTTTTTTTTCCCCTTCTCACCCACTCTTGCACCCTTGTGAATACTTCATAATTTATCAATTATTTTTATTTGCATGTTTTACACTGTCTGCTGTCTCCCTTCACCCTCATTTTTGTTGTTCGTCCCCTCAGGATAGTTGGTTGTACATAGATCATTGCAAATGCTTTCCCTTTCTCTCCCTTCTCCCCCTACCTGCATGGGATTACTGCTTTCATTATTGGTCCTGAGTATTTTATTTGTCTGAGTATTTTATTTGTCCTGGATTTTGTATGTTGAGAGCTTTTATCTGTACCAGTGTACATGAGCTGGTCTATTCAGATTTGCAAGATAGAACTGAGGTGATGATAGTGAGGGAGGTGGGGGAAAACGTTAAAGAACTAGGGGAATATTATGTGTTTCATCAGTTCTATACTGCACCCTGACTGGCTCACCCTTTCCTTGTGACCCTTCTTTTCGAGGGTGTCCAATTGTCTACAAATGGACGTTGGGTATCCACTCCAACCCCACTCATTTGCATCAATATGATTGTTTGCTTTGCGTCTCCTGATGACCGATACCTGGTCCTGTCAACACCTCTTGATCACACAGGTTTGTGTGCTTCTTCCATGAGGGTTTTGTTGCTTCCCTGATACATGGTCGCTTGTTTATCTTCAAGTCTTTACGACCACAGATCCTACATCTTCCATTAGCTGGGCACCATCAGTTTTCTTCACTACATTAGCTTATGCACCCATTTTGTCTGCAGCGATTGTGTTGGGAAGGTGAGCATCACAGAATGACTGGCTATTAGAACAAAATGCTCTTTTGTTGAGGGAGGGCTTGAGTATAGATCCAATGTCTGTCTGTTACCTTAATACTTAAAATATATATATACACATAGAGCTATTGCTATATATGAATATATTTACATATGTACATGCCTGAATTTAGACCTCTAAAAAGTCTTTTGCTTCCTAGTTCTTTCCTCTATTTCCTTTTACTTTCCTCCTGTCCTACTATCCTGTTTGACCGGATGATGTTCCTTTTCAAGTCCTGCGCTCCTTTAAAAAAAGAAAGTGGATGATTTTTCTTTCTCACGTGGAGGTGTTAAAGTTTTCTATACATTTTTGAGATTAGTTCCTAATCTGATACGTCATTAACTAAAATTTTTCTGTCACCAAGTTTTCTTTTCACTCTTTCAGTGAAAACTTTTGATGCACATAATATCTCATGGTTAGAAGATCCAAGTTATCTACTTTGTCTTCTGGTCTTTGTGCACTTCAAGTTGTGGTTGATAGTGTATCTATGTCATGTATTAGGGGCATAACCTTTTCCTTTATTTTTAATTGATTATATAGAGAGGCATAAACTTTTCCTTAATTTTTAATTGATTATATAGTTCTAGAGTTTGCATTTTTAAAAATCAATCTTGAGTTAATTTATGGAATATGATGTCAGATATGGATCCTGTTTCACTTTTCTACAAAGGGATTTCCAGTTTTTGCAGAATAATTTCTTATAGATACTATCTCTTCCCCCATTCAGTGCTTCAGTCCTGTGCCAAATGGACGTAGGTAGATGAATTGACTTCTGCATTCTCAATCCTGCTTCATTGCTTTATGTGCTTGTCATATACCAGTACCAGGCTGTCTCATAATGGATTTTGAGGTTGGGAAGTGAGAATTCTTCTACTTTATTCTATTCCAGTGCTTTGGTTTTTTTCAGTGCTTGCTTACCCAGGGTTTCTTTCTTTTCCAGATGATGTTGATGATTGATTTTTCCATTTCTGTAAAGAATGATGTTGGAACCAGGATCAGGATTGCATTATAACTGTGGCTTGCATTGGAGCGTACTGGTATTTTAACAATAGCAAGTCTTCCAACTCATGAGCATTGTATATTTGTCCATTTAGCTAAGGTTTTTCTTTTGTTGATTTTTGCTTCCTTGTATTAATGTTTTGGAGGTTTCTTTGTATAGGTCTTTAGTTTCTCTGATTAGATTTATTCCTAAGATTTTCATCATTTTGGAGGCTCTTGTAAAGGGTATCATTTTCTTAATTTTCTTTTAAGGAATCTATTTTTTTTCTAGAAAGAAATCTGATTTTTGTACATTGAAGTTGTACTTTGCAACATACCTGAACTTTGCAATTAGTTCCAACAATTTTCCTACCAAGTCTTTGGACTTTTCTCTTTAAAGAGTTATATCATTTAGAGAGTATACTACTTCTTCTTTGTAAATTTGGATTCCTTTAATGTCATTTTCTTGTCTTAAGTCTCTGGCTAAGACCTCCAACATAATATTGATCGTGAGTAATGATAAATGACATCCTTGCCTGGTTCTCAAAAACAAGGAAACTCTTTCAGTCTTTCCCTATTATGAGAAGTGTTGCCCATTGGTTTTGTAGATATGGCCTTAGTGTTTATTTATTTTAAAAACAGGAACAAATCTTTTGTAGCCTTCTATGACATTTCAAAATTGTCAGGAGTCTAACATATGCATGAATTTATTCTGTAAAACCCTTTTGCCTTTAGGACAGATTGCACAGGAATAAAACGTTCTCTTGTGGCTAAGTGAATTACTTGATATGGATCTTCTGGCCATCATCTTTGTAACTCTCACCAATGATTGTGCAAGACCATGTGGATGGAGTATATTTCCTCTTTAACTGATGGGTCTGGAAAAGAGAATATGATGGAAGATGCTGATAGATTATACACTATCACCGTGAGTGATTGTTAACAGGATCTTCAATAACTCAGAGCTCAAATGTGGGGATTTTCCAAATGACCAAATTTGCCATCAGAGAAACAGGAGGGGGAAATCTTGCTGCTATTAAGAGAGAAGACCCAGAAGGGGGACATATCCTTCAAACATGGAGTTCTAAGAGATAGAAAGGTATTACGTCAGAGGGGTGGCAGATCCAGAACCAGCGCACAAGAATAGAGCGGTGGGCTTTGCAGCTCAAGGAGAAGTAAGGCTAGTGCTTTCTGTCAAGAGGCTTGCTTGCAAAGTAGGGTGCCTCCAGACAGTTAACTGGGAAATCTAGGGTTGTTGATTCAAGGAACCAGAGCCAAGCACCTTTGGGCTAAGACATATGATAGTGTGGAGTGCACTTGTCAGTAGTGTTGGCAAAGCTTTGTAACACTGTCCCCATCAGAGCAGAGGCTAGGTCAAGGGGAGAAGAGCTAGGGCAGTGCTTCTCAAAGTGAATAATAGCACTGTGTGTGTATGTGTGTGTATGTGTTGGGGTGCTGTGACAATACCAGGGTCTGCATTTTATCCTGGATTATGTTCTTTTTTTTTTTTTTTTAAATTCATTTTATTGGGGACTCATACAGCACTCATCATAATGTATACATACATACATACATACATATGTTGTGTCAGTAGTTACATCTTTTCTGGGATGGGGTGGGGTTCTTTTTTTTTTTTTTT
>PVJH01027350.1:0-28789 GCA_004026705.1 Nesogale talazaci | reverse complement strand
AGAACTTGAAAGGGAACAAAAAATAAACTCTTAAAGGTGACGTTTCACAGATAAACAAAATATAAACCAATTTACATAAAACCAAAACTCTTGAAAGCAAATAAATATGCGTGTAGCAGTCATTTTTGAAATGTATATGCTCACTTCTCCATTTGGGCTTGTAACTGATTTATTTTTTAATTTTTTTAATTTATTTTTTGGGGGGGGGCATCACTGCCCTCTGGTGGTCGTGGGAGCTACCCTGCGCTGCTCCTGAGAGCTGCCGCTGGATTTGAACCACCAAGCCCACGGGCTGCAGTCCCGCACTCAACCAACCATTTATGCCACTGGGGCTCAGCCATAACTGAATTTTAAAATATTAAAATACGCCAAATGAAATCTAACAACGTCAATTTATTGTTGTGCAGGATGCGAAAAAAGTGCTTCAAGTTTTAAACCGAAATGAATGTTTTATTTTCACCCCCACCCTCAGAGACAGTAAATAAGGGGATCTTGCAAGAAACACACGCAAACCATTAAAAGTGAATCAAATCAGAATGTCTTTTCTTTCCCACCACTTCGTTTTAGTTGGTCCTAGGTTAGGGTAGAGTTTCTGTAGCAAGGGCTTCCTAGCTTCATTCTTTCGTTTTTCTCTCTCGTCATTTTGTTCTTATCACACAAAGCTTTCCTAAGAAGTCAGGAGCAGTTAGAGGTAGCTGTAGGATGCGCTACATTTAACTACAGAGTGTGGTTCAAGTGGACACATCGCTGGTCTGAAAGGATGACCAACAGGACATAAAAATGCCAAACATGGCTGAGCCCTGTGTGCGGGACTGCAGCCCACAGGGTTGGAGGTTCAAATCCAGCAGCAGCTCTCCAGGAGCAAGGCTGGGCTTCCTACTCCCACCAGGGCAGTGATGCCCCCCACACACAAAAAATGCCACAAACACACACACACACACACACACACACGGAAAGAGAAAGAATGAGTGCAGCCCTCGCTGCCGTGCACAATTAGAATAACTTTTGGGAGACTGCGCAAATATTCGAAGCCAGGACACACCCGTGTGCCTCCTCTTCTCCCAGAGCATCTTCAGTGCACCAGTTCAGGCTGGTTTTCCACGAAGGGCAACACCCCGCTCACATAGTAGGCGATGCCGAGAGACAGCAGTGCGATGACAAAGATCAAGAGCAGCACCCGCCAGAAGCCCAGATCCTCTACGAACTCCTGCCACGTGGTCCGGAAGCTGGACAGCACGCCTTCGCCCTGCTGCAGGTTGGGGTTGAGGAGGGAATGGCTCTCCATGGCACTGGGGAAGGAGGAGAGAGAAAAGAGAGGGGGGTGAGAGGACATGCTCAGCTGTTTCAAAGGCCTAAAACGGTCAGACGGTATGATTAAGGGGAGTCCAAGCAGAGAGCTTAACACTTGGCAAAGAGAACGGACATAGACAGAGGCTCCCACAAACCCCACTGACGGACTAATTTGCACGTATCAGGATAAGTGACCTTAAGAGAGTGCGTGCTACATTATAATGACTGTGTGTCTGCATTTGGTATCTTGCTGAGTCAATGGTAAACATCCTTTTTGAATCAAGAGGCCCCGAGAAGAAATATTAAAAGAGGCTAAAATGATCATTTCATCAGATACTAACTCAAAGTGTAAGTCAGTTATTTTAAATTTAGGAGAGCCCAAAATAAAGATTTGGGAAAATTCCTGCCAGTGGAAGCAAGCAGAGAGGGTTAAAGCGAACAACCATCTTTATATAGTGTCTGAATCGTAAAGGAAAAAGGAGTTTTCGTCAAACTAGGTCAATAATCTGGCCAAGGGACGAATTCCTTCTTTACGTGGACTCCTGCACTAGTGGAGAGGAGTCCATTAGTGGTGGCACAGTGGGCCCAATCTTCACCTGGGAGCCACAAGGTGGGCAGTGCAGACCCACCAGGTGCCCCGCAGGAGAGCAGAGGAGGAAGGTTCCGGTATGGAGCAGTGCTACCCCATCTGTAGGGGTAAGAGTCGGAATTGCCTTGATGGCAGTGGGTTTTCTAGTCATGGAAGTTCACTCTTCAGTCTCTGGCTTATCCAAACTGGCCTGGTCATTCAGAATGTGTTGCTGCCTCTGTTTGAGTTCCAGCTCACGTAATACTACCAAGTAAGCTTAGTTGTTCCTCTGCACAAAGGTTGAGTCTAGATGGGGAAAAAATGGCAGTGGAAAATAGCCTAAAGGCATGGAGCCTGGTTTTCAGAATGGCATCGGTGAGAAACAGGACCCCTTCTCACAGAGAATGGGACCATTGGCTCTGGGCATTGGAAGGCCACCCTGGGATGAGCTGACAGCTCTGGGGTTTGCACCAATCATTCCTCCCTAACTTGAGACCCAAGAAAAGGGCATCATTCAGACCGCAGCCATGGTGACCACAATCACATGTATCAACCATCAGTGGCTTAGCCACGGCCATCACTCTCTCTCCTACACTCCGTTTCTTCACAGTCTTGCAACCAGCTAACCAAAGAATCAAACAGGAATATATTAAGAGTCCAATTCCCCACAAACTGAGTACACAGAAAATTGGCAGTGTTTTGTTTTGTTTTAAACAAACCTTCTTGACACTGTTAACCAGAGGTTTGCCAGCCTTTACTAGTCGTGCAGTTAGTGTGATACCCACACTCCTCTTATAGTAAAAGATGTTTATTCCCTGAACAAGAGGAGGCATTTTCAGTGAGACTCTAAAACACACAAATTTGAGAAGATTTAAGCTAGCTTCAAATTAAGATTAGGACTTTGAAAAACCTCAAATAAGCAAACCACGAGTAGGTGGGTTTGAGGAAAGGTTTATGCTGACCCAGGTGAAGCTTACTATGTCTGATTTGGCAAGCCCTCATATGCAAAGATCTTGGGTATGAGGATAAGGTTGAGCTTTCTCTAAGCTCATAAACCCCTGCAGATCAGGATCTGCTGCAGAGACTTTGTTTGGAAGCAGGTTTTCCAGTGAAGCGTTTTCTACGTCCACAGAAAACCAGACGTTAGGGCACAGTGAGTGGGGTGTTGTGTGTGCTCTATCTTTAAACATCTATCTTTAAACATGCCACCTGTAGCGTCTTTGTCATCCCGTACCTCCAATGTACAGCAGACACTACATGAAACTGAGGATAACACAGTGGAGGGGGGAAGGCTTTTTCATTAGCACAACGTGTAGCTTCTTAAAACTGCACGGGCCAGGCTTCATTCCGGTGCACACTGGGTTGGTCGCTCTGAGTCGGGACCAGGGGGATGGCACCTAGCACCGACAGCAGGACATAAGACTGTCTCGGGAACCCTTGCGGTTGGCGTCTGAAGATGAACCGAGGCCTGGCAGTTCAAATGCACCCAATGAAGGATAGGCCCAGGAACCTGCTTCTCTTAAGATGACAGCCAAGTGGCTTCTACAGGGCAGTTCTTAGTGCACGGGGTCGCTGGGAGTCAGAGAACTGACTGTGGTGGGCTTCAGATCAGCCGGTGCTGGCTAGTTGGTCAAGAGAGATCTCAGATGATGAAGTCTTAAAGGAAATGGAAAACACATTTCAAAGTCTATTTCCATTTAGAAAAGATTAGTTGCTACACAACTATGACAAAATGCCGTTTTTTGAGGAAATGCCGTATTCCTTTAAATACGTGATTTTTTTTTTCCTCATTAAACAAAAATCGAAGTTCATTTAATACAGTGGTTCTCAACCTGTGGTTTGAGACCCCTTTGGGGGTTGAACGACCCTTTCATAGGGGTCGTCTGATTCGTAACGGTAGCAAAAGTACAGTTATGAAGTAGCAACACAAATAATGTTATGGCTGGGGATCACCACATCATGAATGGTATTGAAAGGGTGGCAGCATTAGGAAGGTTGAGAACCAGTGATTTAATATAACCCAAAATTCAGCCTTTTATATTGTACAACTCAGTCGGTCGGTTTAGGTTGTAGATCACAACCCCTAGTATGTAATTCCAGAGGGTTGTACCCCCAGTAGAAACGGAGACACATCAGCAGTCACTGTTTCCCCCGCTCCCTGGCTCCCAAAGCAAGCACTCACCACCTCAGCTCACCACGGAGCAAGTCTGCGGGGGACAGAGACCTCCTCTCTACGTCTCCAAGGCTGTATGTACATCTTCTACAGAGCAGCTGGCCTCATTGGACCCGCAGGGTGGGTCCTTCAGTTAGCAGCCTGACACTTAACCCACTGCACCACCACTTGTCACCTTCTAACTCTAGGGCTTTCCTCATTCTGGAAACACCATACAAATAGAATCGCCCCATACATGGCCCTTTGGCAAGTGGCTCCTTTCACTGAGAATAAGTTTTCAAGGCTTATCCTCATTGTAGCGTGTACCAGTAAGCCATTCCCTTCCATGGCTGAATAATCTGCTATTGCATGAATGGAGCACACGTTTAAAGAATTTTGAGTTGTTTCTACTTTTTCTGTGAACATATGCTTCAATTCTCTTACATATGTGTGTACTGAGGAGTGAAACTGCTATAGATCAAATGGTAGTTATTTATCTTTTCTGGAAATCACCAAACTGCGTTGAAGGCACCTGCCATCATTGGAGAGAGTTCCAAGGGCTCCACTTTCGTGCCGCCACGCGTGCCGTGTGACCACCAAGCTGTTTCACTACCACCGGCCTCGGAAGTGCGAGTGGCTGTCTCGGGCTCTCTGCGGCTGGGAACACGCACGGTCCTGGCTGAGTCGGCACAGACCCGTACGGCAGTGGGGTGGGTGGGGAAGTGGGCAGGAGCCCTGGGAGCGTACAGTCCCACCCGGGGCTAAACCCCACGGTCAGCCATGGGAAACCACCGCAGCTCTGGGGGAAACAGTCCTAGTTTTCTAGGGCTACGGTGTTGTCAGAAGCTCACAGGCCCGTTCTCCCTGTCCTCCAGGACCACTGTGCGGCCCCAACTGACTTGACGGCAGAAAACTGACTTGGTGGGTTTTCTGAGTGCTGAGCGACTGCCGAGGGGTTTTGCCGGCACAGTGGGGAAAGCACTGGGCTGCTGGCCAACGGGCCGGCAGCTAGAACCAGCAGCGGCTCTGCTGGAGCACGATGGGGCGGTCTGCTTCCGAGAAGGACTGCACTCGTGGACACCAGATGGGGCAGCTCTGCTCTGTCCTGGGGCGTCAGGAGCCATGGGGCGGCAGTGACGGGTCAGTGACTCATGATGCAGTTTTTAAAGTGTTAAGTTTCCACTAACTGCATCTCTCGCATGACTCTGACGGACAGGAATAAGGTGTAAAACCCAGGAAGAATACATATTAATAATTCCCTCTTTGTATTAAAAAAATTGATTATACGAAGGGGCTTCGAACACTTCAAATGAAAACAATGTTTTTTTCACCCATTTTTTGATGCTCCCCTTGTATAGTGCTATAAATAAAAAGAAAAACAAAACACAACAACCCCCCACCTCAACCCCACTATCATCAAGTCGGTCTGAGTCACAGAAACCCTTGAGAGTGGAGGAGCACTGCCCCAGGGGTTTCCAGGCAGAGAGAGGCATCCCTCTCCCCAGGTGCGGCTGGTGGCCTCACTCACAGAGCAGTGACTGTCCCATCAGCAGCCGGTGAGTCACCACTTCACCACCAGGGCAAGGGACGCGAAGGGGCACGTGTGTGGAAGCAGCAGGGGAAATATATCTTACCCTGGGTGCGAGAGTGATGGATTGAATCAGGGCTGAAAAATAACCCCAGCACAGGAGAAATGAAACTCAAAGCATGTTTCTGACAAGAAGGTGTCAAGAAACTGGCTATTAAAAAACCCCAAGGTTCAAACTCATATGTGCCCAGCAAAAATCCTTCTTTGGAGCAGTTTCAAGATGAAAATGAATGTCAAGTTATTCTGAAAGAACATAATCATTAACAAATTATCCAAGTAGTGAATGCAAAGTCAATCGCCTGCATAGGGTACTCTGCTTGCTGACCCTGAATGCACAGGGGAGAGGTAGAAATGCATCTTCCATTATACTCTGGAAAGACTGTGTTTCTCTTACTGCAGGTGCTACCCGTGTCCTGAAAGAAGATGACTGTGAGCAAGCCCAGGGGCCACGGGGCTGGGGCTGCTAACTGCTTTCCCACTGGACACCCGTGTGTCTAGAAGGCAGCCCCGACCTGCCAGGAGGGGGCGATGCTCCTTGCTCTGCCTCACCCCAGTACAGGGAGTCCTCTGGCCCTTTGACCCTCAAACACTCTCAGGTGAGACACATCGGAGGTCCTTGAGAAAGCCCCAACTAAGCATTCATTCTCTAATGATGGCCCAAAGTTAGAAACCGTCACTCAATTCACCGCCCTCCAAAGTTAACAGGCAGAAAGTATGAGACCTGCTTCATGGACAGGTAGCCACCCACTACCACTGAGCTGACTTGAACTCATCGAAACCCGTAGGTCAGAGTAGCACTGCTCCTGAGACTCTCGGAGACTACAGGTTTTCACAGGAGCGGACGGCCCTCGAGTGGCCATGGAGTTTGAACTGCTGAACCTGAAGTCAGCAGGCTAACACTGAACCCACTGCAGGCCGGAGCTCCCTCTCACGTGGAGAAGAAAGGGATGGTTTGGTGCTATCAGAGAGCTTTCCTTTCTTGCTGTCCACTGGCCTGCTTTCAGTGGCAAATCATGACGACCTCTCACTCTTCTAGAAGAAAGCGTCTCAATTTCTTTCAAACGGTAACATGCGCTCGGAAATTACCTAACGCCAAAGATCTAACCGTGAGGATGCTCGTGCTGGTCCCCGGAGGTCACACCAATCGGCGCCCGACGCAGGAGAAGGGCAGTCTCGGGCACGGTGTCAACTGAAGGGGCAGAGGCAGGAGGAGGCTTTCCTTCAGACTCACAGACACGGCGTCCCACCGAGAGAAGGGACACCAAAACCACACGCTGGTCAGCCGACTCTGGGCCCCATTTGTTGTGCCTGGATTCCACACAACATTTTGGGGTGACACGCATCCCTCTCCCCTCACTTGTGGGAGACAAGTACTCCACAGAGTCCCACCCAAGGACATCAGTACAAGTGCAGGCAGCTTCCTGACTCTGTGGGGCCAGGGCGGGATGGGGCAAGATGGCTGCAGAACGTCACACGTTGTGTTTGCTAGTGCTTCTCTGCAGTGACCTGGTCAGTCCCATCACAGCTTTAGTTGCTTGTAAGAGTCCTTATTTCGCTAGCTCCTTACACGCGTGAAAGCTACTTTCACATGGCGAACTGCCCGGGCTTCTGGCCCTTTCAGCTGGTTTTATTTTCCCTCCTTCTTGTTAGCATTCTATTCTCTCGCCTTACTCGAGAAAGCTGTCTTTTTGACCTTTGCTAACATTGTCCGAGTTGTTGGCCTTACCCACCCATCTTTCTCCTCTTTGAAATGACACCCTCCTCCTGACCTGTGCTGCCTGGGGGCCTAGAATCCTCACTCCTCTTTCCGCCCGCTGGCGCAGCTCTTCCTGACCGCTCTCTCCTTGAGCTGTCAACACACTGGCTAACAGAGCGCCGTGGGCACGGGGGCACTGGAGCACTTCCTGTGAAGTTTCCCAGTTGTAACTTGGAGCTAAAAGAATGTGATATAAAGTTCAAAGAAGGCTTCGGGGCTCTGTCCTTGAGGGGGGAAAAAAAAAGTCATGCACTTCACCACAAATGATGAATGAGCCACCTCAAAAAGGCGACTCGCCCATCACAATTCTCTCTCAAGTACCTTTCACTCTCCGCCGTCTGCATGGTCTCCAGTTTCGAGTGGGTCCCCCGGTTGAATCCTTTCACCTCTTGTTCTTCCAGCGACTCCAGCAACCGGATGACTTCTTTATTCACTCCCCTGCGCTTCGCCAGGACTAAGGGGGTCGCACCCTGGTGATTGCTGCTCGAGTTCATAACAACAGCTGCTGTTAGTACCCTTCTGTGGAGCGCTCAGGGGGCCCAAGCTGGTCCAGAGGAACTCAGACGAGCGCCAAGAGCAAAACCCGCGGTCCAGCCAGTCCCAGAGCTGTCCATCAGTCTCCTAGTCGTCTCTCCCACCCCGTCACCCCCGCCCTTCCAAAGAAGAAGGGAGCAGGCATGAGAGTAGATAAAGGGCAGTAAATTGAAAATAGTAGTAATAACAAGGGATGACAGACAACATGGAAGAGAATGTCTGCAAAACGAAGAGCATAATCAGCCCATCCCTAAGTTGTACACGTAGAAAATGTCGGATTATGTACATTTTGCTGTTTTTGTTCTCAACAACAGAACTTTTAAAAGACAAAAAAGAGTACCATACATACTCGTCTATACGTTGGGTTTTTCAGCACATTTTATTTTTTTATTTTGGGGGGCATCACTGCCCTCTGGTGGTCGTGGGAGCTACCCAGCCTTGCTCCCAGAGAGCTGCTGCTGGATTTGAACTGCCAAGCCAATGGGCGCAGTCCTGCACTCAACCACTACGCCACCAGGACTCAGCCCTTCAGCATATTTTAAAATGCAGTCTTTGTGGTAAAATTAGGTGCCTTGCCTGATAATGGGTCGACCTGTACTCGAGTATTTCCACAGAAATTTATTGGAAAGCCAAGTCCTAAACTCCCTCATACCTGCTACTTATTTGCGTTTCGTGGAAGAATCGTGTAGTTTGTAAAAAGTGACTACATAGGCTGCCATGGTAGTCTGGTCTCGATTTTATTTCTAGCATTTCTCTAGTCCATTTTTAAGCTCTTTAAGCGGTGGCTCTCCTTGCTTTTAAAGGGAGCTCACACCTCCCAAGTCATAGTCAGAAAGCAGAGCTAGTGGGACAGAGCCTGCATGGGCAGACGCCCTCCGCTGCCCTCCCCGACGCTCGAACAAGCCAACACAAACACCACAGGCCATGGGGAATATCCACATCAGATACCTGCTTTCCCCCCTCCCCTTCCCAGGGGGCTTTTATAGTCAGGTTCAGATTCAGGGACAAGAGAGCAGCTACCCAATTCGGGCAGCACCTGACTGTGGTGCAAAGGTCCAACTTGACAGACATGGTTCTCAGTCCAGTCACGGATGCCACTGGAGGCAAACACAGTTAAAAACAAAGTCTTCCATGCTGAAAGGACCCTGTCTCAGAGGGCTTAGAAACATGCCTGGCTAGTATGGTGGGTGACAGACAGCCCCCTGGATCAGGCGGTGCTGGGTTCAAAGTGGAGCCGTCCTTCCAGGCAAGTGACATCTGCAATGTCAGGCACCCCTCCTGCCTCAGATGCCTTCTTTTTTTTTTTGTTTGGGGGGGGGGCGCATCACTGTCCTCTGGTGACGCCTTGATTCTAAAATGAACCTAAAACACACCTGCTAGAAGGGCGATTTAGTTTGAGAACAAAAAGAGTCGACAGATGTAAACCTAAGGCTCGACCCATAAAAAGATTTTCAACAAATAGCACCTGCCATTTTTGTCCTGTGTGGCACTAGCACTACATAATTCATTCGTGGAAACTGCCCACTATCTTCATAGAAAATAATATAGGAGGGGTTTCAAACACATCCGGGGGAAAAGAGTCTCTGATATTTAAATTCCATTTCCCATGATCTTCAGAAGCCCCCTCTACTGCTTCCACTAAGTCTGGAGTCAGTCCTCAGTCCTCCGTCCCTGAACGTGGTCTCCGTCCTCGGTGCCACTAACTGGAAGCAAGGACTCGGCGCCGAACACCAGGGCACTTACCAGATGTCAATTTTGAGTCCGTTGGACACCAAGAACTGGATGGTGTCCACGTGGCCACAGAGGTGCAGGGCTGTGTTTCCTTGGTATTCTGTGGCCAGAAGGTCAGCACCGAACTTATGCAGCAACTGGCAGATGTCGACGTTCCCACGGGCTGCTGCGAGGTGCAGGCCCGTCCTGCCCCTGCTGTCCCGGATATTGGGGTCGAAGCCACTTTCCAAAAGCCGCTTGGAATAGTTAAAGTCGCCGTCAATGCAGGCTTGGAGCAAGGGGACGTTAGTCTGCGAGGAATCGTTCACAAACACGTAGGACATGGTTCCGATGTGGTGCGGCCGGGACTCCTCCTGTAACCAACCACATAGGAGCGAGGTGACAGTCAGTGGCGTCGACGAAATCAGCCAATGGAATCATGCTGAAAAGCACCGTTCTCAGCCTTTCTGGACTCCTGCTGCTAGTAAATTACCTCAGCAAATAACAACAGCAAAGTTATCGATTATACTTTATTGTCCGTTAAATCCTGATCTTGTTTCCTTCAAATGTGCATCAAAATTGTAACCAAGTTACTACCAAGTCCTCTCTGGCTTTTCACACCAGATGGAGCTCTTTGTAAAGGTGAGAGCCATAGACCGGCTGAGATTTCCGCTG
Source organism: Nesogale talazaci (assembly GCA_004026705.1). Classification (NCBI taxonomy): domain Eukaryota; kingdom Metazoa; phylum Chordata; class Mammalia; order Afrosoricida; family Tenrecidae; genus Nesogale; species Nesogale talazaci. The sequence continues at coordinate 18,516 of PVJH01027350.1, read as the reverse complement.
ACTGCACTGTCAGCAGACATGTGTGGCTAACCCTTACACTTCAGAGGATGCCCTTTACAAAGAAATGCCAATGACGAGCACCCTGTTTGAATAAAGCAATTCTCTTTCGTATCACTGCCTTCAGATCGATTCTGACTCAGTGGGTTACGCGGTGGGCTGCTTAGCCCAGGGTCAGCCGTTTGAAACTCCTGCCCACTCCTCTGGAGGAAGATGAAGCTTTCTGCTTCCGTGAAGATTCAGAAACCCAAGGGGGCAGTTCCACCCTCTCCCATGTGTAAGCTGGAGTGGACTCGATGCAGGGGAAGTCCAAGGGCCTGCTGGGGCATGGTGTTTATAATACAAAGTCACTTCAAGTTTTATTAGAGGAAAGCAACAGACTGGATTTAAAAGCAGGAAATTCCATGAGACCAATTCAGACAGTCTCTCTTTTCACAGTAGCAATGCTATTTGGCTCTGCTCTGTGGTTCTCTTGGCTGAGGAGTGAGTGAGGAAGAGAAGTGGGGTCCTGAGTGAACAGGCAGCCGGGACAAGGCAGCAGTCCCGACTGTGTCTCTCTGACCAACCCGTGTCGCGCTCACTGACCTGCTCTCAGAACACCCCCCTCATCCTACCGACACTGCTGCTCTCTTTCCTCCTGGGGTCCTTCATGGAAAAATGAAAGCCTGTCCCAAACCAAGCAAAAACCGTGCCCAAGAAATTAAAGGGAAACAGGAAGACACAAAGGCAGAGGCTAATGTGCTGACCGAGATGCCTTTCTTTCTCTGAGGCTATCAAAATTTAGGCACAGATGGGTTTGGCTTGAACAGTCTATCAGGCAAAGATGTTTCCAGAACACGGAAGAACTGAGAGCTTGGCCTAACCCCTTGTGCCTAAGTGTAAGGAGATTCACTGAGTTTGGTGAGATTCTTGGCCCCTTATTCCTCTAGCCTGGTTTTCGAGCGGAGCCGATGCCTTCTAGCCTGGTATGGACTTGTACCAAAGCTCTGCAGCCACCTGAATTCCACAGGTTCTCTTGAGGAACAGTGAAGCAGCAGTACTGACCATCCTTTCTGAACAAAGCACCATAGTAGGGTTTGTAATGTGCTTTCTTTGCCAGCCCAAACAATGCCAAGCTAAAGTTCACTATACCTCAATTTCGACAAAAAGCACCGAGGGATTTTAAGTCAAGGAATGGATGGTAAGCCATGGAATACCCTGTGGTCAGATGAGTCTTTCAGAAAGATGCCTTGGATGCCAACACATCATTGGGTGGGAGGGGGGTCAAAGCTATGGACAAGATGATCACTCAGTAGGTCAATAGCATAACCTAGGTAAGAAACAGGGACCGTCAGATCTAAAGACGCAGCAGAGAGGAGAAAAACTGGAGGGGCCGAGGAGATAGGAATCGCATCACCTACTTGTCCGTTAGCTAGGAAGGGTGAAAAGAGACTGCAAAGGGCTAATTCTAAATAAGGACAAGCTTGCTTCCTTATCAACATTAAAGAGAACTTTAGGGCTGAGCCCCGGTGGCGTAGTGGTTGTACACGGGACTACGACCCACTGGGTTGGAGGTTCAAATCCAGCAGCAAGGCTGGGCCTCCTACTCCCACCACCAGAGGGCAGTGATGCGCGCCCCCCCCCCCCAAAATAACTTTAGGTTGTGGCATGACAGGATGATTTGTAAAGAAATTTACACAACGAGAATAAATTATTCAATGAAATAGCCAAGAGTACTTTTTGGGGGTGATTTCTTTATTTTCTCCTAGTTTTCATTCAATTGAATCTGAATATACACAGAGCACTCACAAAAAAATTTTTTTAAAGCAAATTAAAACATCTTCTAAGACGAGATAATGAAATACAATCTAGTTGGTGTTCTTAGCTCAAACACAGCAAGAATTCTTGTGGCTTGCAGACTGGGATTCTTCTGAATGCTGGCTCAGTCGACACAAGCCTTTCTTGTCTTTTTTTTTTTTTTTTAAGTGAGAATAAATGTAGGGTATTTTGTGCGTTTCCTTGTGTCCTTGGGAAGCTGCTAACCCTACCTCCAAATTTAATAAGCCCGAGGCTAGATAACATCTTTCATCTTGATCACAGAACTGAAACTGCCCGGGAGCCAGGCCACAGTTCATTTAAGGTCTCCCTCTGGTATTGTGAGCCAGCGTCCCCAGCAGAAAACACTCACGTAAGCCTTCAGAAGATCAGATGTTCCTGCCCGTGGGCACGCAGCAGTTCCTCTGAATTCTTCAGATGATTCAACAAAACACCCAGAAATGTGCAAGGCCCTGCCGTGAACAGAAAATCCGGTTATAACATGGGTGTGATGTGAACAAGGTCTGGCCGTCCCACCACATCCAGAGGGCCTGCAGGTTCTCTGTAGGTAAGCAACCGACCCAGGGCTGCCAGGAGGGGCTCGCGACACCATCAGCACCCACCACCACGAGGAGGGCGGGGTTTGTTCTGAGGCAGGGCAAGGCGTGCAGGGTCTCAACAGCACCTCACCCACCCCTGGTCCTGAAGCCTCCGCCCACCGCAGTCCCTCTTTTCTGTTTCAGATAGAACTATAGACACGGCCAAACCCACGCGCAGTCTTCCCACTCTCCTCCTGACCCTTGGGGGTGCCCCTAGCTCTAACCCTCTGTCTAATACACTAGGGGCTTCGGAAAGTTGGTGGGACGTTTCCAATCGCATTCGATTCTGGTCTTCCCATGACATTTTCTTAAACATCCTCTGAGATTTGGCTTCAGTTTTCGATGTTAAAACGGGGCCGGGGTGGTTCTGCAAGCTGTCGACGTTACATGGTGAAAAGGACACACCTGCACGTGCAGATGGTGCTGCTCAGAGAGCCAGAGGGCCTGCAGGGCTGCGGAGCACGCCGCAGGCTCAGTCCCGTGGGACGCTGTCACAGGGAGCACTCACTCCGCCCACCACCGGAGGCCCTGCTCAGTCGTCGTCTCGTCCTCCCTCTTACAAAGCACGAGGGGCTTCTCTGAGAACGGATCCCTCCTGCTGGCGTACAGGAGCCGTGATCTCCTCGCTCACTTGTACTGAACGTTCTGGCTGTCCTTCTGTTTCTGATAGATTCTACCCCCACAGCTAGCCCCTCCAACAGTCTGGCCAGTCCTTGAAATCCACTACAAAGCCGAGGCTGTCACCATTGGCTTGCTATGGCAGGTCCTGTCAGAAGATACACCTGATCAAATTACAGATCTTTATGGGACTGCATCCATAGGACACAAATCGTTGAGACCAGGACTAGAAAGGCACCCAGGTAGTGCAGTGGGTTATGTGCTCAGCTGCTGAGTCCAAGATTCTTTTTGTGTGTGTGTGGCATCACTGCCCTCTGGTGGTTGTGGGAGCTACCCAGCCTTGCTCCCAGAGAGCTGCTGCTGGATTTGAACTGCCAAGCCCGTGGGCCGTAGTCTCGCACTCAACCACTACGCCACCGGGGCTCAGCCACAAGATTCTTTTTTTTTGTTTTGTCTTATTTATTTTGAAATTATAGCTTCACATACAATCAAAAATAATTCAGAAAGAGCCTGTATATCCCTCCCTCCCCCACCAACAGCACTACCTTGTAAAACGATGGAATACTATCACCATCTGGAAGTAGATGTAGCCGAGAGCCAGAGCCTTTCCATCCTCATAGGATCCCTACATCAGCCAAGCCCCCTCCCTCGGGTCTCAAGCACTCTAAGCCCACCACCACGAATCTGCTCTCCATTTTCAGAACGTGTTGTTTCAAGAACGGCACATAAATGGGTTCACACAGCATATAATTGCCCTCAGCATAGTTCTGTGGACATTTATCAAGCTGTGTCTATCAGTAACCTGTGTCTTTTCACGGCTCAATGTAACTGTTCATCCAAGGGAGGATGTCTGATTGTTTTCAGTTTGGGGCCATTAGGCCTAAAGCTGCTGAAGTATTGGTATACAGTTCTGTGCAGCTCTGTGTTCATTTCTCTGGGCTGAGTGTCCAAGACTCTAACTGCAAGGTCTAATTAGGGGAATAAAGATCTTGACTAAGGGTCTGCCTGGCCCTGAGGTGCCCATGCACAGAGAACATAAGGTGGCTTGGGGGTCATTTGTTCAGGCAGTAGGAGAGGAAGAGTTGACTATGGAAGACTTTGTGGGGTCAACTACTTAGAAGAGGCTGAGTGAATGTCCACTTACGAAAGGGAGTATTTAATAGGAACCACTTCACAAATAGGGGTGGGAGTCCTGATGGGAGTGTGGACAGAGAACTGGAAGCTTTAACTAGTCACAGAAGACTGAGCTGGCAGCTTGTGATGGGACGGGAAAGCCACACAGATCTGTGGTGAGTCTTAGAGGAAGAGGGAGAAGGGAAAGGGATTGAGTTAAGTCTGACTCTGTGGAGAGGGGCGAGTCAGAGAAGTGGCCAATACTCTGCCTCTAAAAGAACTAGGCCATTCCATCCTCAATATAACTGACACCGGAATCTCTGGGTTCAAACACCAGCTCCGCTACTGTATGACATAAACGAGTTACATCATCTCTCTAGTGGTCAATTTTTTAATCTGTTAAACACAACCTGCCTCTTAAGACTGTTGTGAGGATAAACTAGTTAAGTCTACATCAGGTGCTTGAGAGCTGGGCACACATCATAAAAACCCCAAACCACACCACACACACTGCGCTGGGGTCCAGATGACTCCAGGACCAGACCAGACAGGGTCCCAGGCTGTGGGTCTCTTGCTCCCGGGGGCAGCTGGTGGCTTCAGATCCCCCAGCTTTCACTCGGTTCGTTTGGATACAGACATACAAAGATGAGAAGAATCTACCAGCCATGGTACCAAGCGGGCCTGGTGGACAGTGACGCATTTCGGACGGTAACACACAATCAAGGATGGATGCGGGTCTTAAAGCAAGCAGCTTCCGCTGCACTGGGAAAACAAGGCTCCAGGACCTGCAGGGCACCAATGCAGGAAGCACTCAGTCTTCTTCCCAAGAAATCGGGAAGAGAGCTACCTGCTCAACGGACACATTCGTGTTTGGGCCCGTCCCAAAGAAAGGGATCCAACAGAATACACAATTATCTAACACTATCATTGATATCACAGGCAGGTAACGTTTTGCTGAGGATAATTTGAAAATATTTGTAGTAGTTTATCGACAGGGAGCTAGCAGAAATTCTACTTTGATTCTGAAGAGGACGTGGTGGGGGATGGGGAATCATTATGGATGCTGTGAGAGATTTTGGTTAAAATCAGAGAATACCAAGAAGTTGTTTATATGTGCTTTATTGACCATGCAAAGGCATCCAACTGGGTGGATTATGACAAACTGTGGCTAACATTGTGGAGAATTGGAAATAATTTCCGAACATTCCTTTGTGTTCATTTGGGCCCTGTCCAGAGAACAAGAGGCCCTCATGAGCCGACAACCCGGGAACCAAGCATGGTTGTAGACCCCATAGGTGCCAGCATGGGTTCCTCTCACCACTTTTACTCAATGTGAGTGCCGAGGAAGTCAAGCTGGAAGCCGCTCGACAGGAGACGGGGCTTCCAGGTCACCGGCGGAGGGCTCGCGAGCAGTCTGCTGTAACGTACCCTGCCTGCTGAAGTGAGGCAGGCGGCCTTGACGCACTTGCTGATGCCGATCAACGACTGTGACATCTAGCCTGTGGTACGGAATATGCCGCAACATGGCGAAATCAACACTCCCTGTACCCGGACCAATAAGCAACCTCATGGTACATGGAGACAATGCTGAAACTGGCAAGGACGCCATGTCACTTGGATCCACAATCGATGTCCAGGGAAGCTGCGGTCAGGCAGTCAAAGGGCATCGTGCACTGGGCAGCGATGCCACAAGAGACCTCTTTTCCAGAGCAGGGAAAAAGAGTGCTGAGCCGCCCCCCACCCCCCACCCCGATCTACGGTGGTACCTTCCATGGCCTCAGATGCATACAGAACCGGGCCAGGCAGACAGAGCCAAGAACGGATTCATTCGAAAGACTATTTTGGTGAAGAATGAATTCCAGGAGAAAGACCAAATCTGTCTTGGAGGAAGTATGGCCAAAATGCTCCCGGTGCTGTTGTGTTCCTGTCTTGGTTCACCTGCTGTGGGGTGGTCACCCCAGACGCACTGCCTGCTGTGTGTCCCCAGGACTGTCCTCTGATGGAGTGTGCTCCAGCCAGGGGAAATCATGCCTCTCGTCTGGAGCTGCTGCTGCCCTTACGGTCCTCTCTGGGTCTGCGCAGCTCCGTGCGGACACGTCCCTCATCTCCAGTATGGAGTCTCGTCCCTCACTCTCTTCTTCCTTCTTGGCTTGTTTTCTATAAGGATATGGCATGCCGGCCCCTCTCCCCAATCTGCAGGTTTGGTGCTGTCCTCTGTAGCACTTACTTCTAGGTGGGGGTCAGTCTACAGGGACCAGCCCTGTAGACATGTCTGTTCATGAGTGGTTTCGTGTGGTTTTGCGGCCCTCAAGGTTTGGTACACTGTGGTGGGACTGCACCCACACTCCCATTTTGTGGTGACATAAACAATACCTTCTCCCCCACCATCATATCCTTTTTCTTCTTCTCCATTTCCTCCTCCCACCACACTTCCCCTTCTTTGTGTTGTAATGACATGGACATCCTTAGGTTTGGTCTGTTCCCTGCCCAGTTGCCTATACCTCAGCCTCTACAGTGAGTTAAATGGCTTTTCTTCTACACCTTCTGTGCCATCATCAGTGTTCTATTTTTAGTGATATGTAGTACTCCGTTGTGTGTATGGGCCAGCGTTTTCTAATCCAATGGTCTATCGATGGAAGTTTAGGCAGTTTCTGATTCTTTGCGATTGTGAACTACGCTGCAATAAACACTGGAATGCAGATGCCTGGTCTTGGACTATTTCTTACCTCTTCTGGGTATATGCCCAGTAGAGGGATTGCTGGGTTGTAAGTTAACTTAATTTTCATTAGCTTTAAATACCGCCAGTTGGCTTTCCGCAGTGGCTGTACTTCGCTGCACGACCACCAGCAGTGGAGGAGAGTTCCTCCCGCACCGCCTCCCCTCCAGCATTGGTGGCTCTCTGATGTTCTCATTTGGTGTCTGCCCACCTTTCTAATGTGAGCGACAAGAACTCCAGCTCGGAGCAAGTCAGAGTACTTAAGTTTACAGTCCTTTCCCAAACCTTGAGTATCTATTTCTCCAGCCTGTTTATCTTTAGCAGTTCTATTTCTCTGAGCTGTTTCTGGGTCTTCAAGAAAGTAGACAGGGAAGAAACCACACTGCTCTAAGGGGCATAAAGGCCTTCAGTCATCTGCAACGTTTCCACTGTGCTATGTGGCCCTATCCGGTGACCAAGATAATCAGGAAGAGAGTGGCTCATTCAAGGCTCTGTTGACCTTTCACAACAGTTTTCCTAAAATTCCTGCCAGACCACGTCTTGAGGAGGCAAGGCTAACAGAGGGGTTCCTGCCTGGCCCAGCCATGCTGCCTTTGAGTCTTACACTGGAGCAACCCCACGGTTGTGGGCTGAATGCATGCTAAATTATGTTCTCCGTGACAGGGTTCCTAAATAACACTTGGTATTTTAGGTTCTGTACTATTATTTAAAATGAAAATGAAATATGGGCAAAGAGAAGAAAATAAAAGCTTCCAAAAATCCTACCAGCGAGAAGTAAGTCTTGTGAACATTTTGAGTGCCACGGCCCTTCAGTCTGCTCCCCTGCACCGTCACGCGTACGTAAACCATGCTCGGACATGCTGGCGCTGCTTCTACGTACTAGATGTGACCAGGTCCTGAGGTGCGGCACAGCGTTTCTGCCCTAACACCAAGCAAGGGTCTCTGGTCCCACCCCCACCTCCCCCAGGGGCACCAGAGAGGAACAAAGGTCTGGTGATGTATTTCCATAGGTTTTCCTCCAGGAAAATCTTAGGGGACAGTTCTACTGTAGAACACATGTGGCCATCAGGAATGAGAATTGATTTGAGGGCAACAGATTTGAGTCTCTAAATATTGCAGACATCCTTCCATGTCACCACTCTGAAACCATTTTTAATGATCCTAGAGCACTCCGTAGTGTGTACATACTGTAGTTTTCTTACCAAATCCCTGTCACTTCTAAAGCACAATTTTCCCGATATTTCTTGATAACCACACTGACCTAAGTGCATTGGCATTTTAAGTCGGTCTTTAAAAATCCATTTCTCCAACTGCAACAGCACACTCGCTATCCAGCATAATGGTGCCACCTTGTGGTCGACCTGGGCTTCACATTCAATTTCAGCATCTCGTGGGTTGTGTGAAGCACGAGGACGCCCTCGTTTCTTTGCGGTGATTTGTCATCCGACTTTTCACTACTTGTGAACTTGAGAAAACTCAGAGCTGAAATGCCAGTGTTCACTTTTCAGTTGTCTCTGAGCTTACTGAGTCCGCAGCATAGACAAGGGTGCTATCCCCACGCAGGAACCGAATCCTCAAAGCCCCACCTTGGTCCAATCCCAGGGCAGGATCGCCCCCTTCAAGACGTAAGTCATTATGAGGGCAGACGTCAGGCCGTTCTGCTTTGGGGCTGCCGGGCGGGTTTGACCCCCAACCTTACAGTGGCAGCTGAGCTCATAACCACCGTGCCACCAGCGCTCCCAACCCACCCCTGGAGCCCCGCCACGACTACAGAATGAAGGTGCTACGGAAAGGACATTCTGACTTTTTCATTTATTCAGTGCTGTGTATATTTTTTTAATGATCCACAAAATTCACACCACACTCTCCCTCAAAAAGTTTGAAGGCGCAGTGGCGTAGTAGTTGTGCGCAGGACTGCGGCCCACTGGGATGCAAGTTCCATTCCAGCAGCGGCTCCACAGGAGCAAAGGCTGGGCCTCCTACTCCCACCACCAGAGGGCAGTGATGCCCAAAAAAACAAAAAAACAAAAAAAGCTTGAAGGCATCAGGTTAAATGCATTCTGGGGGAAAATTGGACTACTCCCATGCAATTCTTAGAAGGGTCACCCAGGATCACCCAATTCAATTGTGCTTCACACATAAGGGTGCTGAGAACCGGGGAAGAGGAGGCTCAGATGCTGGAGTATCTGTGCCTGTGGCTCTAGCCTTCTCCACGAGCATGGTGGAAATGGGATTAAGGTGCATCAATGTCAACACATAATATTTTCCCACAGTTCTACTACAATCTGCCCTTCTACCCTCTAAGTTATATGACAGGCAGGTGCTAGAGAGCTCTTCTCCAGGAAAAACAGGCATTCTCCTGAACTTGCATCGGCAAGGCTATCCACCTTGGGGGGAATATAGTAGAGGTCTAGGAGGTGTGCTCTGACAGCCCGCAAATCCATGCAAGCCATTCTCGGCTGAAGCCATCATGACATTACAATGATGGCCTTGGCATGGGACCACACCCTGTTCTAAGAGCAACGCTGGTCAACAAGGATAACCAGGAACACTGGGAGCATAAGGGCTACTCAAGGTCAGCAGCTTGAAACCACCAGATGCTCTGCAGGAGAAAGTTGAGACTTCGTTCTCACAAACCTACTAGAAGGTCTCGGGCAAAGAGGAAGGAACGCACACAAGACAATTCCAAATTCCGACCAAGACCAGATCAACTAGTGGAAGCCCAGAGATCACAGCTTCAAGTAGAGTGTCAATTCTGAACACGAAATTTGCAGGTAGGCCATTGTTTACACAAGCTCCAAAATCCACTTTCAAAGTCTCCACATAAATTCAGCCTCCACTGAATTCCTTCTGACATTGACTGGGCAATGTGAACAGTCTTGCCCTCAGAAAGAGTGCATTAGAAAGTGGACCACTACTACTTCCTTAGCCAGTCCGGAGAGGGGAGGTTTCTAGCCCTTAGAGACTTGCCTGAGTGTGTCTTTGCTGGAACTGGGGTACTAGAGCAGAAGGTCAGGAGCCCCAATGATTGTCTTGGTGAAAACCAATCTTGTAAGCTATCCATGCACTAGTCACGGTCTCATTCCAGCTTCTGTGACCCTGCCTGCAACTGTGATGTACTGATCGGATGCCAATCATACTTGCCACAGATTCCCTTGTACACCCATGTCTAGCTGAAGCCACTGGTTCTTTGCAAATTCTTGGATGTCATTAAGACCTGGGGAAGTCTGACGGTCTCCCTCATCCAGATGAACTGGTTTTTTTTCTTGTCTTCATCTTATTTAAGGCTTAATAGACATGTCTATAAATTATACTAGGATTTGGGGTCTGTCTCCTACAACAGACAGTCTTCGAAATTGGAACTGTACCCAACTCTGAGGGTCACTGTTCATCCAAACAACAGATACATATTAATAAAATGAATGCTACCATGAAGAATTGTAGTCCTCAAGACTATCAGCTGCCTGAGACCAAAAGGGCCCCTCTAACACCGAAGCAGAAAGGGGCAGCAAAGGACCAGGGAAGTGGGGAACCGAGAGGAAGTGGGAAGACCGCTGTGACAACTGATGTCTTGAAACAAAGATGGGTATCAACTGTTGAATGGAAAGCAAATTTGCTCGGTCAACTTTCACGTAAACCACAAAAAATGCACAACTCTTAGTAACATATAGAAACCACTAAATTGTGTACTACATGACTTATGTCCAAAAAACTGCTAAGAAGAAAAGTTAAAAAAATCATGAAAGTTTTAAAAACAAGTCCAAAATATTGTTATCCACATATACTACCTTTCATCCGACTTCCTTCCTATTTTCCCTGCTCTAAGTTTTAGTTATAAATTATATTTTATTGGACACTTAAAAATGATTAACTTGAAAGTTCCTCAAACTTCTCAAACATCAAAGACCTTTGCCATCTCCATTTCACCTCGATTGTCCTGAGGTGGACTTTGTTTACTGGACCTCAGCTCCATTGCCCAGCTCTTAACAGTTCCCCTACGACGACTGCCTCCTTCTGGATCTTCCACCTGTCCCACACCTTCACACTCCAGCAACGAGCTGGGATTGACACGCACATCTCTGAACCTGGCCTTTGGTCCCCTCTGAGTGTCCCTCACTACTCTCCAAGCAGAGAGAGACTTGCCCACACGGCTCTCCCTCTCTCTCTCGAGCTCGCTCTAGCCTTCTAACGCTCCAGGCACATCATTCCCATGAGCATCAGGAAAGACGAGGTCTTCTCTCCTGAGACCCAAAGGAGTTCTCGTGGCAAAATGGCCGAGTGCTGCCTGCTGAGAGACCGCAGTTTGAACCCACCCCTCGCTTTGAGGGGCAGACCTGCAATCTGCTCTAGAACAACCTGTGGGGCTGTTCCACGTTGTCCCTTGAGGTTTCCATAAGTTAGAACAGGTTCCATGGCACCCTACAGCATGCAGAAGACCAGGACGCACGGCGGCAAGGACAGCTGGTGGGAGAGCAGGGCCATGGGTGACTTGTAACTGACGGGGGCATCAGAGAACAGATTTGAATGAAGCAAGCAGGGCCACTTGAGTCCCAGAAAACTACTGGCTCACATTAGGACCAAAAACAACAGCAAAGGTGAAATGCCTCGACTGTTTTTGATAAGGCCACACGCCATCATTCCAGCATAATGAAAGCGTCTCTGGGCTCCGGAGCCCTGGTGCCGCAGTGGGCTGTGTGTTAGGTTATCAACCATAAGGTCAACAGTTTGAACCCACCAGCCTCTCCCGGGGAGAAAGCTGAGATTTACTGCTCCCATAAAGACCTCCCGTCTTGGAAACCAACAAAAGGCAGTTCTATGCTGGCCTATTAGGTTAAGAATTGACTCAGAGGCAGTGAGTTTGGATTTGAATTTTTTTTTTTTGGTTCCTGTGTACTGCATATAATTGGATCATGGTTTATAAATTCATTCTGCCACTTTCCACCTTTAGATTGAAGCATTTAATCCATTTACATTCACTGCAATTACTGATTAGAGTGACATGCTATTTTGTTATTTTGAGTGTGTGTGTGTTCATTGTCTTGGCCCTTTAGTACTGCTTGCTTTTGTGTTTTGTGTTATTGGTTCCCTTTCCTTGTCCTATCCTTTTGTGATTTCTTTTACATTTCAGGGTTTTTATCTCCAACACTGCAGGGTAAGTTAGTACTAAATTAGCTTCAGTCAATGCAAAGCAAACTCACTGCCATCAAGTGGCCTCTCAGGGGATCTGCTGGGCTAGTTAAATTCCCAGCTGAGAGATCCAGATGGTTATGGTGACTATATTTTGAAATTTCATAGGGGTATCTTGATGGAATTTTTTTCCCACCCACCTAATTGGAGGTCACTGTGTCAATCCCTCTTCCTCTTTTTCACTGCCCCTCAACTTTACCAAGCAAGATGTCCTTCTCTTGGGGGAGAGGGGCTGAACTCCTTCGATAACATGTCTAAAGCATATGAGACAAAATCTTACCATCCTTGCCTCTATGGAACGTTCTAGCTGCACATCTTACAAGACATATCTGCTTGGCTTTTTTTTTTTTAACAGTTTGTGGTACTTTCAGCATTCAATATGCATCAATTCTTCTTCAGTCTTCTTTATTCAACGTCCAACTTTCCCATGCATATGTTCCGAATGAAAATACCGTGGCTTGGACCAAAAGTGTTTTAGTCCTTAAAGTAACATTCTTGTTTTTCAACACTTTTAAAGGAGTCTTGAGTAAAGCGCTTAGACTCACAATCAAAGTTCGTAAATCTGGTATACTGACCTTAGCCATTTGTAGATGGTGGCATTACTTTGCTGAAGGCAGCAATAAAAACCCGCTTTTACACATTTTCTCTCTGCAGTGGTTACATACTAGCTGTCTGAAACACGGGCGACGCCATAGAAGAACGCCGGGGCTGTCTCCTCCTGTAAACAGTTAGATTCTCCGGAAACCCCGGGGCGGGTGGGAGTCAGCACCGACTCCCAAGCAGTGAGCTTGGCTTTTTCCAGATCTTATCCGATAGCATCCCTGGTGGCACAGTGGTCACACCGGGCTGTTCAACACATGGCCAGTGCTTTGAAGCCATCAGCCAATCTGCAGGACGAAGACTAGACTTTCCACTCCCGAAAAGAGTTGCCGTTTCACCAGCCCACAGAGGCAGTTCTGTCCTGCCCGACAGTGCCCCTGTGAGGCACAGGAGACTCAATGGTAGTGAGTTTAGAGTTTTGGGTCTTATAATACTATGCCTCTTTGTGGCAGTCATGTACTCATGTGTCAATTTCATGATTGGGAGTCTAGGGATGGGGTCTAGTTTGTTGCCCTGGAGATAGCCAATGAGGCCTCTGTGTGGGCATGGTTTTCTCCTGAGAATTCTGGGAAGTCTCACGGTATTTCCCACATGGAGATGAAAGATCATCTCCCCAGTTGTTGGGAGGTACTCGAATGACAAGACAAGATGGCAGTGTCCAAGGAACTGGAGGAGCCGGAGAAGAAGCCACATGGCCTTACCCTGATAGAATCAGGCCTCTGAAGCCGGAAAAGCCACAGAGAGACCCCTGCCAAAGCCAGGATGCTTCTACTGCCACTGGACACACAGACTCTGCACCCACTGGCCTGTGATTGTCCTAGTGTCATTGCACGTGCTTCATGAGTTGGAGGGAGACTTTATGGACTGGTTTCAGATGTATGGGCTGGTGTTGGACTTATGATCTTGGTCTGGACTGGGTTGGAATATTTTCTCAATGTTCCATTCCTCTGGTATATAAACCTTTCCCTTATATCCATATGCGTGTCTATGAATATGTTTCTCTAGTCTACCCAAACTAACACACTCTTACTATCTTATAATATCATAATGCCTTATTTTAACTTAAACATTTTACTTTCAATGAAGTATTAGTTTTAAGATTCTACAAGCAACAATGGAAAAGTAGTTTTATTCTGTTTATGAATGAATTCTAATAAAAATGATATACTAGTGGGTGAAAGGAAATAACGAACAGTGTAAGATACAAAATAATAGAAACAATATCTAATTGCTCAAGGATTCATGAGGGTGGGAGGGGGAAAAAAGAGGAGCTTATACTGAGGGCTCAAAAGTAGAAAATGCTTTGGAAATAATGATGATAACGTATGTACAAATATGCTTGGTACAAATGATGTACAGAATGTTATAAGAGCTGTAAGAGTCCCCAATAAAATGATTTTTTTAAAAGATGCATTCCGGAACCGTCAGTACTTACTACTACTGAGACAACAAACTTCAATCATGGTCTCGATTTGTGTGATGTGTATGTGTATGTTGTTTTAAGTTTGTCACCCAGGACAAAGGAGAGTGACTCTAAGGACTCATTTGTATGGGTCCTGAAATGTACGTTAAAAAGGTCAAGCTTTATTATGCATTGGCTGTGAGAGTTAATGATTTATACAAGTCATTGATTTGAAAAAAGAATCCAGGGCCTGATGCGAAGTAGCTGAAGGTGAGCATAAATGTATGGGTGGCTACCTTCCTCTAACAAGCCACTCACACCTACTCTCTCAGGGAACCACACCAAGCCGGCATTCTCCCCACTACTCCTCAGAAAGCATTCCCACGGGGCACACACAATCTGTGCTACGACGAATACAAAGGTTGGAGGGTTAAACCTATCAAGCAGCACCACTGAAGGCAGGCCTGGGAATCTGCTTCCATATTGCAGACAGTGAAGAGAAATCCTTGGAACAGTTCTACTCGGTAACACATGTTGCCATGAGGCAGGGACAGGCTTCACAACGATGGTTCTTCCTCCCCTGGAAGCGCTCTGGCAAGGTCGCCAGTGTGATTTAGTGAAAAGCAGGAGGGGAGACAATTGTGATCACTGTCTCCTTGACAACTTCTCTTCTCTGGGGCTCCAGTACTCCACATTCACTTCTTTTCCCTCCTACTTTCAAAACGGTCGGCTTGGTCCCCATTTCTTGGCTAGATCTCACCCAGACTCGTGGGTTTAAAGTAAGATCTACTTGCTAATCATTCCAAATTTCTATTTCCAGCCCGAACCTTTGACCTCCAGCCTTTCTTGAATAGGCATCTCAAACTTGGCTTTTGCCTGCGGTGGGACCACTTCTGATTCCACCTGCGGCCACTACCTGAATAAAGCCGAGATCCGTCACTTCCTCTTTGTGTTAACTTCCTGTCTGCTTCCAACCTGGTCCCCTACTGTCAACTCAGGCCTGAGGCCGGGTGACCCTTCACGCATATGAAGCTGACTCCATCGTCCCTTCACTCCAAACCTTCAACCCCATCTCTCCTCATTCCGAGGGAAAGGCGGTCTTGGCCAGGCCTCATGACTACCCTCCTTCCTTGCCTCCCTCTGTTCAAGCCCTGGGGGGGGGGTTCTACCTTGGCTTCTGCACGTGCGCTTCTCTCAGCCTGGGGTGCTCCTCCCTTAGACGACTGCCTGGCTGTCCCATGCTCCTTCCGGTTTACCGCCAGTCTTTCTTATTGCAAAACTGCACCCACTTCTCCCCTGCTGCTCTCTCCCTCTCCTGCTTTTCTTAGTAATTATTACCCTAGGAGCAACTATGTGTTACTTCAATTGCAAAGAACTACTTTCTTAATTGTTCCCACCCCATTCTCCTCCCCCAGTGGAATGTCAGTCCCACAAGGGCAGGGACTGTGTATGCTCATTCTTCTCTTCCTAGCGCTTGGATCGGTGCCTGCTCAACGCAGGAGCAGATGCATCATATGATGGCACATGTATTACATGTAGGTGCATATCCATGTGCATCGTGTGTCTATATTTACCTAACTGGAGCCCTGGTGTCGTCGTGGTTACGCCTTCGGCTGCTAACCGCTGGGCCAGCAGTTTGACAGCGCCAGCAGCTCAGTGGGAGAGAGACAGGGTTTTCTATTCCTGGGAAGAGTTCGTCTCAGAAACCCACAGGGGTAGTTCTACGCTGTCCGACAAGGTAGCCGAGTCAACCTCCACCGGAAGGCAGTCGTGAATGAGTATTTACATGTGCGTTATATGTAAAATACAGAGTACAAAAAGTTAAATCTCATGCGGTTAAGAGAGTCCTATCTAACGTCCTCCCCCAATAGGACATAGGGCTCTGCTCTGACAGTGACAGGAAGTGTGGGAATTCTTGAATACCTTCCCTAGCAACTGGATCTGCTCTAAAGCAGATGCCAAGGAACGCTTGGTTCCTCCTCCCTTCATAGTGTGTCCCCAACACCTTCCCACACTCTGATACACATTCCTGGACCGTCAACCAATCACCTTTCCTTTCTCCTCAACATGGCTGTCAGAATATTGGCAAGACAAAGAGAAGTCAATAGAAGCAGCCCCCAAATGCAAATGAAGTGGAGTATTGGAGCTTATCAACAACCACACAGCCGCATCTCGATCCCCAAACCGAGTCTACTTGCGTAGGCAGGTCCCCCCAGCCCTGGTGGCGGAGAGGTTACAGGCTGGGCTGCTAACCGCAAGGTCCGCAGTTAGAAACCACTGTCAGCTCGGCGGGAGGAAGACGGGGCGCTACTCCCGTGAGGAGGTCGTCTTAGAAACTCCCAGGGTAGTCCTACGCTGCCCGCCCCACGGGGTCACTGGGAGCTGGCATCGACTTCATGCCAGTGAGTTCGTTTTGAGGGGGGTGCAGTTCAAGTTTACTGGTAATGCTATGATCCCACCGGATGAGACTTTTTTTTCCCCCCCATCAAACTCCTTTTTAAATTAACAAGGAGGTGACGGAGAGGGTGGGGGGGTCGGGGGGGACTCTGGGCCAGGAAATGCCACCCGACGACACTAGCTGCCTCGTTAATTAATAAACGAACCAGCAGAAACCTAATAGACCTCTACCACGGCTCGCTGGGTGACAGCGCAAGGATGCGCAGCGCGGTCTGGGCAATCCGTGCCTGATCTTCATTTCGTCTGACGCGGAGCCTCAGCTTCCTTAGCTGGAAAACGAAAAGGTTGTGATGCCAGGCGTGCCAAGAGGAGGCAAGAGAAATTTGCTCCTATAAAGCGCCTGGCATCACGGCTCCACTAGAGAAGGCTTCGAGACGTTCGAGGCAAAAAAAAAAAAAAGAAAAAACGGAATCGCAAGATAATGGAATTCTTCCCCCGGAACTGGAAGCTCCGGCCCCCCACCCCAGGAGTGGTCACTCGGGACGCCAACGATGCCCTGGGGACCCAGAGCGACGGCACCGGGCAATGGCCCTGTCCCTGGGTGTTTGCTGGGCGTTCCTCTGGAGGGGAGCGGGCGGCCACGCCGGTCCTCGGCGGCCCGGCCGGGGGGTTCGAATGGTGGCCCCGTCACAAGCCGGCCGCTGCCCCCGCTGCCCCCGCTAGCACGCACGGAACAGGAACGCCCAGGCGCCCGCACGTGGCAGTTCCCTGTGCTCAGAAGCTCGCTGGCATCGCTGCTATTTTCGCGAGAACGACGGCCGTCCCCGGGCTCGCCCGCCGCGGCGGCCGGCGCCCACGGCGAGGCGGCCCCCCGCAGGGAGGCTCCCCGCCGCCTCCCGAGGAACGGCGCGGGCGGGCGCCCCGTCTCGCCGCCGCCGGCCCCCGCGGCGCCCCGCTCAGCGCCCCGCGCACGCCGGAAGGCAAACCACCGCGCAGGCCTCGGCCGGCCCTGACGGGCTGGACCACCCCGTGACCGGGCCACTCCGGGCCCCCGGCGGCCGCCGGGAAGGGCTTGGGATCCCGGGTGCCGCGGCCCCTCGGACCCCAAGCCGCGCTTCCGGGTCCTGCAGGGTCGACGGGGGAGATGTCAGGGGCTCCCGCCCCGCCCCGCCCCGCCGCGCGGGCCTCAGCCCAGGTACCTTTAACTTGCAGGAGACGCTGCAGCGGCGGCGGCGGCGGCGGCGGCAAACCCTTCCCAGAAGCGACTGCGGTGGGAGGAGGGGCGGGGCGGGGCCGGCCACCGAGGCCAGCGAAGGCTCGGCGGGGCCAGAGCGGCCTCGCGCCGCGGTTCTGGGCGCGCCCCCTGGCGGCGGGGAGTCCTCACGGCGGCTGGGCCCTCTCCGAAGCTGACCTTGGGAAGGCACGTGGGGAAGTACCAAAGCTGTGACTTGGAGAGAGGAGGAAGATCTAGATGAGCTGTCTCACCTATAAGGCCCGAAGAATTATTTCCCCTCTCGTCCATTTCTAAGTACGCATCCATGCCCTCAGCTAAATGAAGGCTTCAAAGGTAAATCTAGGTTTTTAAAGATTAATTTTAATTTCTTTTTATTTCTACCCCGCCTCCCCTCCACCCTCTGGGTATTGCCACTCTCACCACCCGTCCTGAAGGTATCATCTGTCCTGGATTCCCTGTATTCCCAGTTCCTATCTGTACCAGTGTGCATCCTCTGGTCTAGCGGGACATGTAAGGTAGGGCCATGAGAATGGGGAGGTGAGGAGAGGAAGAGTAGGAAGCATGAAAGAACTAGAGGTAAGTTGAATGTTTTATGAAGTGTTACGGGAATCAATTATTGACTGCGAGGTAGATTTGGTATAGACAGCAATTGACCGATTATTGTTAACAACAAATGACCAAGGGCTCTATTTCTACAAGGTGACAGACAGTGTTGTCATTAGGTTCTATCAAGGGAAGTTTTACACATAGTGAGTCCCACGTGACAGAGCAGAACTTTCCCATGGGGTTTTACTGGAGGAAAAAGACAGGCTTGCTCCTCCCATAGAGAGAGTGTTGGAAACCCCCACGGGCAGGTGTG